>PVJC01001237.1:0-97968 GCA_004026665.1 Murina feae
GTAATCATGGCAATGACAGCAGGCCTGTGAAGCAAGCTCCTTGTCACGGTCGGTGGTGCATTGGCATGTTGGGCCTTTCCTCACGGCTCAGGCCACAGCAGTAAGGGGTGTGCTCTGTTTGGTGGACAGGTAGGCATGGCACCTGATGGCATGTCCCTCCTCAGACCTCCTCTGATACCCACGCCCTCCGCCACAGAGAAATGGAGAAGGTGGTGAAGGGCACATGCTGTGCGGGCAGTAAGGCAGCTCTGCCGGGTCAGGTTCCTTAAATTCTGTCCGTTTCCTCGTTTGTGAATCGGGGGTAATATAGTACCTCGCTGTAGAGGGTTGTTGTGAAGATGGACTGAGAATCCGTGTAAGGCGTGTGACAGCACAGTGGCCGGCATACTTAGTGCCCCACGTGGCCGTGGTTACTGCTGAGCTGTTTGATTTAGAGCCACTTAGACCTCTCCGGGCCTCAATGTTGTCCTCGTTAGTACAAGGACGGACACGCTGATCTCCACAGCAGCTTTGTGAGGAGTGGGTGAGATGGTGCTGGAAAAAGCGAGCCACTCCTGACTCGAGTCGGACACTTGGCACGTGAGTGTGTGGCAGGGATGCTTCCTCTGCTTTATGTCTGTACCTGGTCCCTGCGGTGGCGGTCCCCATCGCTAAACTGGAAGCAGAGGCTGTGCTTTCATCTCTGTCCAGAATGCCTAGCTCTATGCAATAGCGAGATAGCGGATGGGCGTTGGGACAGGTGTGTTGGAACTTAGGGAGCACGTAGCCTAAGGACAAGTTTCTCTGATGCTTATATGCCAAGGGAGAGCAGAATGGGGTAAACGGCCCCAATGTCTTCCTCTCAAAAGGATTGTGAGGTTACCCCGCGTCACAAGAGGTCAGCGGGGGCAGCCTTGGCCCCCCTCACTGTGCACTGTGCACTCAGAGCCAGAACACCGTGTTCCCTGAGCAAGGCTTAGCCGTTCTGGTTGGCTTTGGAATGCTATGAAGAAGAATCCTCTGATGTGTCAGATCCTCCCAGTTAAAGAGAAACCACCAAACCTGGTCCCAAAAAGAGCTAGGTGTGAACTCACCTAGCTTTTCAGAAAAGGAGGGTTGGAAGCCCACACATTCACTAATTTGCTGGGATTCCCCCAGCTCTTCCTCACACCCCAGCACACCTGGAATTCTGGCCCCTAAGTCAAGGAGAAGGTCCCAGATAGGAAGGGTTAGCTCACCGCTGGGAGGGCCTGGGAACAGGGCTGCCAGCCTCAGCAGCCAGGCGTTTGGAGGCAGGTGGCCTCAGCTGCCAACCCGTCTTTTCCAGGTTTCGGTCGCTTTTGCTTGCCTTTGCAGATGCAGGATTGATTGGACACGCCTCCTGCTTCTAGCATCATTGCCCACACTTTGCTGCCACTGGCTAAGGAAGCAGGTTTCCACTAGCCCAGAGCTTTCTGTTCTTTAAATGGGACACTTTGCAAAGGGAGTGATGAGGATGTGAGCCCTGTGCGTGTTTGTTACAAGAATCTTAGCGACCTGGTGAGAACAGATGAAGTTGTGAGCTCCACTGGAACTTCAGAGCCCTATTCAAGCATCCATAGTCAGAGGCCTGCATTTTCCCCGATTTTGTGAAGTTTGCTTTCTAAATTGACGTAGCAAGGAAAGGCTATAATTAATTCTCCTCCAATACACGAGTCATGCGGTGCATGTGTGGTCAGCTCCTGGGGGTCTGATGTCCTGACTTCCAGCAAGTGACTCCCAGTTGGTGTCACCGCACCTCCATTTCCTCTTCTAGAGAACAAGGGGGTCCGACTTAGCACATCGTCACAGACTTGTAACTGTAGCTTCTTAAAAATTACTTAAGTGGCACCAGTTGGGTGTGGGATTCATTCAGCCTCTTGATCCTGCCAGCTTTCTGGACAGCCAGGGGGCCTCAGCTGCTCCCCAGTCCCCCTGGTGCCAGCCCCTGAGGCTCACCTCCTCCTTCTTCTAGAAAAGAGAATCTAGCTTCATATTTCTGGAAGAAAAGGTTAACAGGCAGCCGATGTTCCCAGCCCTTCACAGAAAGCTGGATTCTGCTGACGGATGATTAGCCCTGAGGGCTTGGTTAGTTGGCATCTAAGAGACCAGGAAGGGGCAGCCGGAGAGGGCTCAGCGTGTTTGAGCCCCTGGAGGAATGGGGGAGGGTGGCATTGTAAGGAGTCATGACAGCTCTGGGAGCCCTGAGCAAGAAGGGAGAAGCTCTTAAGTCCCCCTAACCCTCCCCAGCCTTCCAGCTGTAGGTTGACCGTCTGTTCAATGCTGTTCTGCCTCTGTATCTGTTTATGTTTATCAATTTAACCAATCTAACACTCGTTGTAATACTTTAAGCAATAAAACAAAATTAAATAAAAAAAAAGAGAGAGAAGGGAGAAGCTCGGTGTCTCTGGATCTGAATCAGATAAGTAGTGTTTGTGCCTGGGACTTTGGTTGGCCCTGGGATATAAAGGCGAGAGCAGGCCCTCCAGGACCTCACAGGCCAGAGGGACAACACCCACCTCAATAGAGCGCCCAGCATGGTGCTGGTGCCTTCTCTGCACATATGACCACCTCATTCTAATGTGGCAATGAGCCATTCACAGCAGAGGGCTGTGGGAACATAGGGAGGGAGGAAGCATTCTGGTTGGACGGCAAATGAAGAGAATAGTGGTTCACTTTCCTCCCCAGCAGCACCAGGACTTGCAGGTGGAATGCATGCCAGTAGCAGAGTATTTGTCCGACAGCACGGACAAGCTAATGCTGCTGCACTCCCATGTCCCAGGCTTGGCTAAAGCTCTCACAGGCTATCTGTTGTTTTCAGAAAAGTGGACCCAGGGAGGTAGATTCCCTCTCCCAATGCCTGTGTTTCCAAACACCCTGGAGTTCCCTCCCCTCTTTCTCAGCCGCCCTCCTTGAATAAGTGTCCATAGTGTAAAATCACGCTTGCATTTGCTTCAGGTCCAGAGACGTGCCCTCCGGACCCCAGGTGATGAGCCAGGAGCACGTGCTTGGTGTTACCACCTTCTCACCGGGAGCGCGTGGCTCTTGGTGTTGAAGGAGACACCCGTGTTCGTCTGTCCTGGAGCAGTGGCTGTCATTCACGACTCTTCTTTGAAGCAGATGCACGGATACTTTCTTGGTGTTGCCCTTCCCAGTCTTAGTCTTTCTCACTGAGTTTGGTTCCACGAATGCCTCTGTGTCGTGAGGTCTGGGTGGTCCTGGTCCGAGGGGAAGTGTCCTAAAAATGCCCTACACAGGTGCTGTGTCCCTGAAACGTCCCGTCTCTCCCTTTGCCTGGAAATGGCCTCTCCCTACTTCTCAGCAACATGGGACTTTGTGGCTCTCCTTTCGCCCTTCTCACATTCTGCCCTTCGGTGCTTATTTACATGTGCATCTGTCTCTCCTAGCAGATTGTAAACTCACCTTGGCAAGGACTGTGTGTTCTATATGTTCTTCACAATCCCCAGCGCAGGCATTGGCCATAATCAGCACATTATAAATATTTGTTGAACTGAATCCAGGCTGCATTATTTATTCTGAGCGAAATCCTCATCAAGTCCAAAGGCATTGTTTTTAGAAAGGCCAATATTTGCTTTCCTCTCTCCAGTGCCTCGCCCTCAGGTCTATATTTAGTTAGTTGTGTTCCACCTGCATCCTGAAGAATGTGGCAGCCAAAAGATTCGGGTACCAGGTAAAATGAGACAGCAGGGCATGAGATCCACACAATATGCCTGTGGGAGGAAGCAGGCCCCGGGATGCCTGGTTTCAGCAGATTGTATTAACTCCCTGACTTATTTGCAGCTAAGATGTTTAGGTACAGCATTTTCCCTTTTTACCCCAGATGGCATCAGGCGCACCTGCGTCGAGACTGCTTCTCGGCACTAAAGTTGAGAGTGAATTTTTATGTCTTAGGTTATTACGTAGTTTGTCACCATGCATCCCGACCTAGTAGATCTCCATTCAGAAGTTGTTTCATTGAGTTGTTTTGTCATTTTGTTTGTTCCAACTGCTGCATCTTGTGTCTCCTCCACGCCTCATTTTTCTCCACAAGAAACTGGAGCGATGAAGCACTGTGTCCGCAGATCGTCCCCCATGCAGTATGTATGGTTTGCTCGCCCCGCGCAGGGCAGTCTGCTGCATGCTTTCAAAGCAAGTTTAATTTGATAAAGGAAACACATCCATTAGATTTAGATTTTGCTTCGATCTTTTGGCCATTTGTTAGGAGCCGGGCACTTGAACGTAAGTTATTTCATTTTATCATAAAAAGTTATAACAGGGAGAAAATTCCGTGATTATTAAGAACCATGCACCTCATGCTAGGGAGTGAGCTCTCCAGGGGTTTATGTGATAGACTGGAAGAGGTGGCTGATGTTACAGGATAAGCCTGGGGTACCTTCCTGGAGCATCGGGTTGGGAGGGGGACTCATACTTGGGCGATTTACATTACCAGTTGTTAAGGAGAAAAGGGCTGACAATCTCAGTATTACTATATCGAGGGCTTATTAAAGGAACTTACATACAAGGCACATTTTGGACGGCGGCCAGATTCCATGGATATGCTCCGTGCCACGTGACAGGCGCTAAAAGGTTATAGAGGACGGGGCAGGATGGAAAGGGGTACCGGGCCATGACCTGCCCCCGGTAAGGGGAAAACTCCTTACTTGCTTGCCCAGGACAGGGCAAGGGCTGTTTCAGGAACCAGCATGTCTGGGGCCCAGCGGAGGGGTCAGCAGTCTATGTTCTAGTTGGACCTAGCAGGAGGGTCCCACAGCCGGCACGTCTCGGAACCTTCTCTCCTCCACACCAGTAAAGCATTTGACATGAAAACCATCATATTTAAGGTAGAAGTATATAGAAATACAGAGGAGAAGGCAAAGCATGCACGAGTATTGACGATAAATCAGAGACTTTATTAGGGTTCTGTACGTAGAGGAAGTGCTTTAGGATGTACCTGCTGGAAAGGGTTTGCTGTGGGAGAGCGGGAGGGACCCTGATCCAGTGGGTCCCACACCGGGTCTCAGCGTTCACGTTCCTGTTGGCTGAGGTGGGACTTGCATGCCCAGTGCATTGGTTGTCCTTTCGACCCTGCCCCATGGCCTGCTTCTCTCCGCCCATCAGAAGCTTGAGTGCAGGACCTGAAATCTGTAAGCTCAGCTGGTCGAGTGGAGCTGAACTTGAAAGCCAGTCCTACTCACAGAGGCAGCACAGCATCTTAGCAAAAGGAGGCAGAGTGGGCTGGACATGCCAGTCACCTGTCTGTAGCCATGGGGGCTTCTTCTGTACTCCACTGTAATCCACGTGTGTTTGCCGGAAATTGACTACCTTTTAGAACAGTGGTTCTCAACCTTCTGGCCCTTTAAAACGGTTCTTCATGTTGTGACCCCCAACCATAAAATTACTTTCTTGCTGCTTCATAACTGTAATGTTGCTACTGTTATGAATCGTCATGTAAATATCTGATATGCAGGATGGCCTTGGGCGACCCCTGTGAAAGGGTCGTTTGACCACCGAAGGGGTCGTGACCCACAGGTTGAGAACCACTGCTTTAGAAGATGTAGCTGCTCTTCTAGGACCACCTGGCTTAATATGCCAGAAATTAAATTTATGTCTTGTAATCACAGGGCTTAAAAATTGAAAGGGCTCTTCGGTCTTCTAGGCCAACATCCTTATGTTATATATATGGGAGGGGATCATAAGGTTTTCTATTTGAAGTTAGGTGGCTGGCCTGCTAGTTGCTTACTTACTTTACTGTCCTGGTGCCTTTAACTGAAGACTGGGCGCTGCTATCTCTGGCAAAGTGAACTAGGGCGATGGTGTTGATGTCTGCTGACCCGATCGTGTCTCCGGGTTGGTAATTTTACTCCTTTCCATAGATAAATTTCCATGCAGAGTGGGCAGCCAGCAACTATGAGAAGCTATGAATTTTCTGTTTTATGACCCGACATGGAGAGGGAAGATACTTGTCCCATAGTGTGGAAGCTAGAACTGGTTGGTTACTGTGTTCTTTTTAACCCTTTCTGCTTCATACAGTCCTCGTCGTGTCAGTGTGTAAGTCTGGGTGTCATGTCTATTTCTCTCTGTTTCTCAGGACCACACAGCTTCGGAGCATGTGACATACGCTCATTGACATTCCACTTGCGCTGTGAAATCAGACTGCTTGATAGATAGGCACGATAAATGTGGTTTCTGCATTAAAATATGTTGGTTTTCCTGATTACCAAAGTAATAATCTCCTTATCACAAAAACACAGAAAAGTATAAAGAAGCTTGCATACCACAGTCTTGAGACTGCCGATAGTATTAACCAGACAGGAATATGTTCCGATTTATTTTGCTGTGCATTACGGAGTAATAATTGGGATATGTATAGCGCGTGTAACCATTATTATATGAGTAGTTATAGTGCTGTGTTGTATCTACAGATTTAGTTCTTCTTTCACTTACTGAGTTTTTCCCTCATCTCGTGAAAAATGTTTAGCCTCTGTATTAGTGGCTGCATAATACTCCGTTGTATGGATATATCCGCTTTATTATTCATATTCCCGTTACTGATTTGAAATTTTCATTCTTGTGCTATGATAACGCACGCATTCCTCTGCTGCTCTTCCTGAGGACCCCTGCAGGTGCTGGGCTTAAGGCTTTTGTGACACATTGCCAAATGCTTCCCAGAAATGTTAAATCAGTCCCAGCCAGGGGTAGCAGTGTGCCCCCTCTCCACCGGCAAGGCAGGCTCGGACTCCCATTCTTAGGGCATGGGAATACCAGCTCAGTGCTGCTGCCCCAGCGTTCCCACACCCCTGCGTCCAAGTCGCCATCACCCTTAGAATCGCTTCTTCCTCCCCCTGGCTTTTTAGTCTTCATTCACTGATAGCTTCATCTGTACCAGCAGTGCCGGGGGTTTTTCTTAACATACTCCCTCCCCCTTATTTTTTTTAAAGGACAGAAATGGCTGTTTCAAAATGAGGCACAGCTGGGGGCCGCTCGGGCTGTGGGACCTGGTGTGGCAGCGACTGCAGTGAGGTGCCACTCTCTCTCTCCGGCCGCGCAAGCTTGCTTGCCACCTTCGCCTCTTCACCAGGGCGCTCGGGGCCACGTAGGTTCTCTTGCACGTAACCGCAGCCGTTGCCACAGAGGAAGTGGAATCGTAAAAACACCTCGGAGCCGGTGGTGCAGATTGTAGGCGTGGCTGCTCTTAAGTTTTAACCAACTGTGTTCCTTTTCTTATAAATTTCGTTCCGATGCAGCAGGAGCCGGGCTTTTCAGCTGTAGAGCTGCTTGGTTTCCTCCCTTCCCAGTCCTCCTGAAACAGGCCCGCCTTGCCCTGGGGAGACCCGAGCGCCGTGGCCCCGCTGCTCTGACCTGCCCACTGGCCTGCTCTCCCTTCGGTTGGTGCGGTTTGACTCCGTGTCTCATTTCCAAGGTGGAGAGAAAAGGTTTACTCAAGCGTTAGGTCCTTACTTGAAGTTTAGACAAACATGGGCTGATCCCCAAACCTACCACACGTTAGTTTTTGTTCGTTTGTTTGTTTAATTGTGGTGTACTTGACATGGTTTCAGGTGTACAGCATAATGATCCAATGCTGGTGTACGTTACAACATGATCACCCCAGTAAGTCCAGTTAACGACCATCCCCTTATATAGTTACAACAGTGTTTTGTTTTTCCTTGTGATCAGACTTGGGTTTTAGAACCCTGGGAGAGGAAGCTGACTTTCACTTGCCACGTCTGTAAAAGGAAACGACAGTCCGGCTCGCCGGGCTGCTGGAGCGTTAACCAGCGAGGTGTCAAAAGTGCACAAAGTGAGCAGCGAGCGTCTCCCTGTCACTCAGTTGCCTTGCAGTGGGTGGTTGCACCTGCAGGCCGTGGTATTGCTGACGATGGATGGAGATGCTCAGGCAGTGCCCACTGGAGGCCTGCATGGAGTAGGCATCTCCCTGTAACTCCTCCTGCGTCCCCGCCCTCACCCATGACACAGCAGGTGCTCCACACAGAAAAACCATCTGCTCCATGGATTCCATTAAACCACCATGTGCTGTGCCATTTCATCTCGCCATAGAAACGGCCAGTGGGTGCTTCCTGCACACCCACTTGCAAACAGTTTCCTGTTCCTTATTTTAGCTGCTTCTGTAAAAGTAACTGATGGTGCCACAACCATTTCTTCACCAGCCCTTCCTCAGCTCTCCCCTCGGGGCACCCTTTCCTCACAGCTAGAGGGTCTTTCTTGCTGCTGTGTCAGCGGGCAGCTCATCAGTTCTTTGAGGAAGGGCCTCCCACCCCATGCCGCTCTCCTCTGTGCGCTCCGGGTTAGCAGCTGTCCCTGCTAGACTGAGAGTGGACGTAGAAAGGGCGTCGCTGGGCAGGGTCTCGGGCGCACTCCCTGCTGGCTCATTGATTTAGTCATCATACCTTTGCTCACTTAGCGACCATTCATTGAACTTCTGAGTGCCAGACACTCTTAGCATCAGTATCATGGACAGGGAGGCAGTGGGGCCCAGCCTCAGAAGGACACAGTGAAGTTGGCCGGTTTCAAGGTGAAGTGCGCGGAACTGTGGGAGGTGTTAGGATAGCACCTGTACGGCTCTGGAGGAGGCAGAAGTGATGGGCTTGACTTTTCCGTTTGGGGGAGGAGGCTATAAAAAGCCTTCATGTAGGACATGGGCTCATCTTGGTTCACAGACCGGGCCTAACCCTTCACTGCTAACTGAACTATTCGTGGCGGAAGCATGGACACGGGGACTGTCGTTCAAACCCTGGTGGTGGGTTATGGCGTTTTGGGTGACTATAGCCGTGGTTTTCCCCCTGCAAGGGTCACTCTCCCTTGCTGGCTGAGAAGGGGTGTGTGTACTGTGACCATTGGACTGTGGATTAGCATGTGTGTCAGGTGAGTGAGTGAAGACTGAAATGAATCCTCACTTGCCTGGGTCGTATTCGTTTGAGTTTTATCCGAGAGGAAATTCAGAGTTTACAGATCCATTTTCAGGTGTCTTTGTTTTAACATATTTGTGGGACTTTCCTGAAACATTGTAGTAGAGACAACCGTAGGGATTTAAAAGGAAGAGTGAGAGATGACGCAGCACAGTAGGAATGAGCGTAAGATGTGCCAAATGATGGCAGGTCCTGGGATGCGCAATGGGGCCTCCGCTCACACTGCAGGGTTTCCTTCCCACCTGTTCCTTCATTGTGGACATGGTTTGTAGGGAGCCCTGATGGTGAGTGTTGCCCCCTGCCCTGCTCTTACCTCCTGGGACCCAGTTCACATTTCTGTTCCTAGGTCTCGACTCTGCTCCCAGACGGGGGATGACAATTATTTTACATGGTGTCTCTTGCTTACATGCCAAGGGACTGGCCATTTTATGGAGGATTCGCACACCTTTTTTGTTCCTTTTTATTTAAGTCCTGGAAAGACCCCCTGTGCCACTAGCATGATCAGGGGCTGCCCACTTCTTCCTGATACAGCTCCCCCCTCCACCTGCCCAGCGGTGCTGTGGTATTCTTTCCATGTGCTACAGACATTCTTACACATTTCCTCCTCTGAGCCTCATAATTAAACGAGGTGGGAGCCCAATGTCACTTATCACTTGTTATTATCAGAGGTCGCCCATTTAGCTGCGGGAGACTTGGGGTTGGAGCCCAGGCTGTCTGTTTCCTTTTCTCAAGTGTAGAGGTTCAGCATAAGCAGGTGAACACAGATTCTTGGCCTGAACACAATCTAGTCAGTCAGTCTGCTGTGGCTGAAACAGTTGTCTCCTATCCTGACCACATCTAAACCAGTCTTTGATTATAAATGTTTGGTATTGTTTGGGGCTCAGCTCTCTTCCATTTGTGCTAGTTAAAGCGTTTTGTCTGTCTAGCACGTCCATCCTGGCCGGATTAAGCAGGTTTTTATGCAGATCCCAACCTCACAGGGCCACTAGGGAGCATACCCTGCCATCCTGCAGAAAGCTGGCCAGGCTCTGGTGCTGCGCAGGCGTGGGTGTGGGTGGTTCCCAGCATGGGTGTTAGCTCTGTAACCCTGGGCACACCATTTCATGGTTCTGGGCCTCTACTTCCCCATTGTGGAGTTGGAGTAGACACATGAAGTTCTTGGACCATTTCTTATCTCTGCAAACCTCAGTGGTCTCATCTGTAAAATGGGTATAATGATACCCACTTTGCAGTGTTATAGAGATGAAATAAACTAGAGCTCTGCACCTTGTCTAACAGGGCAGCTGGCTCTTAATACTTGTTGCACCTTCTTCCTCTTGCTCCTCCTCGTCATCTTTTCGGAGTGCTTTCTTGAGCCTCTCAAGTGATGTGTGGGTTAAAAAATAAAGTCAAGGCTGTCATGATCTGAACACCTTGCCCGCTCAGTAGTGTGGCGTGTACAGGGAGCAAGCTTATCTTTGTGACCCAGAGAGAGAGCTTTGCAAATGACTCTTTTCTGAAAAATGGCCTCTCCTGACCATCTTGAGAGGGCCACTGAGGGTGACTCATTCTAGCCTTCCATTGGTAATGCTGTGCACATGCATTACTTCTCTTTTCAAGTTGACTTCCCGTCACACTGAGTTGGTTGTTGGTGGGCTGCCTGCCATCCGAGGGGTGGACCGCAAAAAGTATGGGAACGAAGCCAGTCATCTGCAGGGCTATGCTGACATGAGGTGAGAGGAGGGCACGGGGATATTATGGCTAGTGTGGTGGCATTAACTGCCGACCAGATTTCTTCATATTGGAGGACCCCTGTCCCTTTCCCTGTGCAAAGACTATTGAGGGGTCATCAGATAGCATTAAGTCAGTTTTTAGTTGACTCGGAATGTGGGCAGTGGTTAAAGTAAAAACTCACAAGCTTTGAAGATTCTGGGGCTGATAGTTTCAGGCAGTGAAGTTCATTGTTTCTTCACTCGAATCCTCATTTTCTTGAGGATATTGATTTCGGGTTCTACCTCCTAACAGAGCTTCCCACTTGCCAATTGCATCTCCCTGGTGTGCAGCGTAACTGTGCTTTGAATACACCACTGAGCCATCTGTTGCTCTGCAGATAACCCTGCAGTACATTTGCATGCAGCCATTACTTTAAGATCGTTTTCTTTGATCCATGATTGCAAAGCAAAATAGCAATTTCCTCTCTGTGGCAAGAGGTTTGGGAGGAAGGCTAAATGTATGGGTCAGCTCAGCAAAGATGAGGAGAGGAAGTGGACCTTCCAGATGTTTGTTTTTATTTTATTTTGGGGGGTGGGGCGGTGGGAGGGATGGATACTATATATTTCTGTCAAAATGACTTAAAAATGATCTGCAGGGCATACAGCGTTGTTTCTGCATCAGTCATCGACTTGGCACCGAAGTAGCACTCAGTCCTCCTGCCCTTCCCCACCTCTGGGTTGGAAGTTAGTTAATCTCATGCCAGGTCCACCCAACTTTCACTTTAAAGAACGGCCCTTTTCAAACGGAACCAGCCAGTGGTCCCCCAGCTTCGGTGTGCAGCAGAATCACCTAGAAGCCTCCTTAGAACACCTTGCTGGCCCCGCGGTCAGTTTCTGAGTCAGGAGGTCTGGGGTGGGGCTGAGAACTTGCATTTCTAACACGTACCCAGGCGTGCTGGTCCAGGCACCACGCCCTGAGGGCCACTGACATAAGCAGGGCAGGGGTTCGTGATAACCTCTTTCAGCTGTGAAATCATCACTGTATGAGGCCCGCGACCATTTCAGAGGATCGACTCATCCAGCTACGAAACGGCAAACGGCTGAACGTTTTCAATTTAAGAAAGAAGAGGCCACATCTCGCCTCTTGAGCCTCCTCTTGAGCACGTGCCCACCGTGGCTGTTACACTGGGTTGTGAGTTTGTTTTATTTTGGAAAATGTCCAGATACACAAAGGCAGAAGGGGAGCCCGAGCCCGCTTGTATTCAGCACCCACCTCTCACAATACAAGAAGTGATTCTTTCAGGAAGGAGCTGTAAAGGCCTTCTAATCCGGGCCCCAGGGCCCTGAGAGAGGAAGGGACGTCCTCAAGGTCACACGTTGCATGAGTGTCCTGTGCTGGGCACTGGGCTGGCCCAGAAGGCATCTCTAGTAACTAACACCTGTTTATTCTTGCCAAGGAAAGGCCTCCTCCTTTTCCATGGGGACTGGAACTTAGAGCCCCGAGGCCGAGCAGCAGGGGTTGGCCTCCTGCCGCCTTTTGCATTTGACCCGTGCCACGTGAAGGTTAAGCCGTCTGGGCAAGTGAGATCCAGTGGTGTTGGCACCCCAGAACATGGGAAGATAGAGTAACACCTTTTCAGCCCCTCAGCGCCTGCAAAGAGAAGTCAGTGCGTCTCTGTGCTTCAGCTCGAGGTCGTTGGCAGGATCAGGTGCCGTGTTACCGGGTGCCCTGGTCAGCCAGCAGTGGAAAGAGCTAGCGAGACGGTGAGGTAGTGGAAAGAGCACTTTCTTATCTTAGCTCTGCTCCTTTCTCCTCTTGGCCGGACCTTCGTCTCTTGTGTGAAACTAGTGGATGGGGCCGAAGCTCTGTTGTCTGACTTCTCTGAGACAGAGCTCTCATGTACAGAGTTGGGAGGCTGGCTGCCTGAGTCCACGCTAACATTCTGCACACACACACACGCGCACACACACCAAGAAACAAGGTAAAGGTGTTGAGGAATCCAAGTGTTTGTAGCCCATGCTACGCCCTTGCTAACTCCTTTGGCTCCAGGCTTCCCTGTAACTGATACACAGCTTAGAGGTAAAAAGTCAAAATGGCACAAATGGCTGTGAGCCAGAACATTTGTGTTCGGTGTGATTTTTCAGTAAGACTGGGAGAAACAATCTTGCAAACCATGAGGAGGGATGCGGCACCCGTTGGGACTGGAAGAGGCCTCAGTAATGCTCCCCTCCCCAAGCGCTGGGCTAACCTGCGAAGTGACACAAAGGGACAAGGCAAGTGGGAGGCAAAGAGCCATCGTCATGACCGGGAGAGGTGGTTCTGGGGGGCCTGGCCCCTGTCTGTGGCAGGTGGACGTCCTAATACTGCGCTCCAGGCCTGGAGGCCTGAGGCCAGTGTCGGAGAAGCAGGGCAGAAGGTGAGCAGCTCACTCCTGAGACAGGTGTGAGCAGATGACTGGGCTCTGGCGGTTCTATTGCCTCTATTCCTCCCCCTCCTCTGGGATGGCGTGAGTGCAGGAGCAGGGTGAGGCAGGGGACCCACCAGAGCAGGGCCCTCGCATAGAGGGAGACCTCTGACCAGAGTGGGGATGCTGCCCTCCTGCCGAAAGGTGTGGCAAGCAGTCTCCAGGCTCTTCCTGTGGTCTTCCCTGGTAGTCTGGTAGTCTGGGCGGTCTGTGTGCTCCCCCCTCCCCATTGGAAGATCTGTGTTTGCCTAGCCCAATGATTTTAAGCCTCTCAGGAGTGAGGTATTTGTTAATGAGGCTGTGTGCACTAGAGCAAGAGCTGTTTTTACTTGGGCACTGTCTTTGCACCAGCCACTGTGCTATAAGCATGTCGTGCTAGCACACTCATTGTATCCTCGCTGCAAAACAAGTCAGCAGGTGCCATTGTTAACCCTATTCTCTGGATGAGGAAACTGAGGCTTAGCAAGACTAAGCAGAGGCTCACACAGCTCGTGTAAATTAAAGCCACACCTCTTCATTCCGCTCTGACCGTGTATGACGTGTGTTGCCCTGCGCTTTAAGCTTGGTGTCTCGGGGCTTGGGAGGGAGCTGAAAGGGCCCCGGGGTGAAGGGACACCTCAGCAGCACACCTGAGAACAGCCGTTAGGAGACATGGTCCAGGTGATCAGTCGTGTCAGCCCTGTTGATTCTTTGGGACGGCCTGGAGGTAGAGATCCAGGAAAGGGGAGTACACTGATACCTGCTGCCACTTGCTGATGGCCTGCCAGGAGCCAGCGCCCGTGCCAGGCGCTTTACGTATGCTGGGCCCTTTGAAACATTAATGCATTTCGAAGGGGCTGGTGACAAGGCCCCATCGCTCTGCCGCACACCTTTGAAACGTGTGGCACACCGTGTCATGTGATTGACACGTCAGCCTGTGTCTTCCCTTGGAGGCGCTCCTGGCGCAGGATGCTCCCCCACAGCGAGCCCCCGGTGAGCACAGGTGTGGTGCTTCTTCATAACCAGAGCTCCAGATGTTGTCTCTCCTCCTGTTCGTCAGGCCGTGTTCTGTTGAAGTTGCGTTCCATGGAGTTTTGTTCTGGTCTGGGTAGTGCTCCAGCCCCTTTCAAAGGCACCATCCAAGTCCAGGGCCAGGGCTCCGCACAGGGGTCCTGCGGGGCGGTGGCCTGCTCCCCCGTCGCCTCCATCTCTGGAGTGGGTGGCAGTCATTTAGAGTTCGATAAGGTCACTCAGCAAGACTACCTGCACATACATGTTCCAGACTGAGGGAGCACAACAAATTGCCAATCCTATGGGCCCTGTGAAATGATCATGGTTTTAAAACATTGCTATTGTTAGTTGGAGTCATAATCATCTAATGTGGCTATGAGTACTTGCTTTTGTAACTATAGGTAATCTAATCTAGATTGTTAATTTTGCCTTTTTAAAGGTTTAAATAGTTTAACAAATTTAAAAATGCTTGTGCGTTCCGAAAAGGCATGGAAGAGCAGAACGGTGTCAGTGGAGGTGGTAGAATTGGCCGCTGCTATTTTAGCCTTCTGTGCTTGCCACACTTTCCCCCATGTGGATTCTCACTTTTAATTTGGAAAGGCTGCCCCCGTTCCAGTGCTGGGATCACCGCAGCTGCATTAGGTGTGTGGGCCCGGCTGCCACTTGCAGCCGAGCAGTGACCCGGCTTCACTCCCCAGCCTGCCCTCGTCACTGTTTCCACAGAACCGCTGCCCTCCCCACAGGAGGAGGCCCTGCCCTGTCCAGCAGCCTCCTCACAATGGCACCTCAGCAAGGACACCGCTCCGAGGGCTGGTTCCACCCGCACAGCCTCACCGCGCTCTCTGGGCGGGTGGAGCCTGCACCGGTGTTGGCAGCGTGTGCAGCCTGCTTCTTCTCAGGTCAGCTCAGGTGCACGGCGACCCGGGACAGCGTCTGCGCAGAGCCCATCAGAAAATGTTCTGCTGAGTGTGGGGAGAATTTAAACAGATTCCTTGCTGATTCCCTCTCACGGGCATGAAGCAGCCCTGTTTCACTTGCCTGTTCAAGGAAGTTGTCAGAGCCTTTTTTTCCCCCGACTGAGGAATGCGATTTGGTGATGGAAACTATAAATAAAGTGACCCATATTTAACTCGATGGTGGGTGTGCTTTTCAGCAGGACTTTGTGGCTGAGCTAATGAAATCTTCCAGAGGAGATTCTCTGAGCCTTGTGTCTCGTTCTAGCGCCACTGCTGCTTTTATGGCATAATTGCCTTTGTGGTTTAATCCACTTCATGACACATCCATCACCATGACGTTTACACTCTTCACCCCTGTCTGTCCTAGTATTTGCTTGATGGCTCCTGGGGTCAAGGAGAGGCTGAGAGGTGGTTTTATGCTATTAAAAATAAGTGGTTGTTTGGTGTGGGCAAACCTGTCTTGTTTAATTAAAACAGCCCTTTTAATTTTATTTAGTGCTTTGAATCTACTTCCTCCTTCTGATGATTTGCTGCACCATGAGACATCAGCTGAGCCTGTAATCAGTTATTTCTCTCATTTGTAGAGAATCGGAATTTGTAAAAGCTTTTTATATTCTATCCTTTAATATAATCACTCCCACATTTCCCTTCCCCAAACCCACTGTGGCAGATATGATCCTCATTTTGCAGATAAGGAAACTGAGGCAAAGAAATGATAGGGAGAGAGTGCCGGGTCATTATTAGCAGCTGGCAGAACTGGGACCATATTAGGGTGGGAACTAGACAGGTGGGCCACTGCAGGTCAGGAGGAGCTCTGTTTCGTTGCTGTTATCATTGGGATTGCCCTGGTGTTCACGTCTTACTCACGTGTTTGAAGGTCCACGTGGAGTTCTGGATTTTGAAATTTTCAGCTAAACCTAGGACGTTGGCTTGGACACATCTTCCATTTTTGTGGTTGTGGCCATAAATTCATGGGATAGAGAATCACTAATGATAAGTCTGGTTTGGGAGGAACCAAAATATGTTTTCCTTGCTTCCTTTAGAGCCAAACTCTGACCGCTTTGAGCCCTCCCCCTTTCCTCCATTCACGAACATGGAATTAGGGGTTTCCAGGTGGAGCCCAGCATACATCTTCCTGTCTGTGCACTCTCCACATGGAGTCTGTGGTGGCAGTGCTTGCAAAGTGACAGCTACACCTCTTGGCACAGCCCCTGAGGCCTCCTGGCTATGCCTCGTCCCTCCACACCTGACTGCTTAATGCCCCATCCCCAGCAGCAGCTGCCCCTACACCTGTGCTTCACCCCGGATGTGTTCATTCCCATCACCCAGCTCTTGCTGTTCCCCTCCCCCATTCTCCTCACTGTGAGGAGTCGGTCCAGGGGTCAGAGCGCCCGAAATCTCCCCTCACACTTCACGAGCCACCGCCCACCTCTCTCTCACACTGCACTGGGTTAGCCTTTCTCCTCTCTTGCATGTTGGAAACTTGTACACCTGAGTTTTAGTACACACCTGTGTTGTAATATGTACTCCTTTGAAATATGTTGCTTACCTGTCTCTCCCTGCCCATCATTTTACACACCGAGACCGAATGTCTTAAAGTCCTAGCCAATTTGGCTCAGTAGATAGAGTGTTCAATTCCAGTCAGGGTTCCAGGCTCAATCCCCAATAGGGGGCATGCAGGAGGCAGCCAATAAATGATTCTCTCTCATCATTGATGTTTCTCTCTCCCTATCTCTTCCTCTCTGAAATCAGTAAAAAAAAAAAAAAAAAAAAAGGAATGTATGCTTGTGTACATTTGTCTAAATAGGGACTGCTTCCTAAAGCAAGCTCTGTATGTTAAATAGCAGCCACTCTAAGGATGGCTAGTCCCAGTCCTTGGCACACTCACCCTGATGCAGAGGAAGTGCCCTGTAGACGATGCTTCCTGACCCCTTAATTCTCTGCGTGAAGTTCCCAGGGGTGTGGTTATCTGTGGACATACAGGGAACCACATGGGTCCCCTTCCTTCGACTACGAGGGCTGTAGACTCCCTTCCCTCCTTGTGCACTTACACTCACGCCTTGCCAGTTGACGTGTACTGACGTGAAATTACCTTTACATCTGTGGGGGAAAAGTACGTATTTGAGGAACAAAATCTATTGCCGAAAAGACCTAAAAATGACTTCGGCACTACCTGTACTTGGGGTTTCCCTCCTCCCTTTCTTCCCTGTCCCGAATGTTAAGTAAACTTGACAACATTGTGTCGTTTTATCAAAAGATCTTGCACTTGATGATTTTTTGCTTCTGACCCCACAATAATTTTTAAAAGAACCTTTGTATCTTATTCCGAAGAGTTCAGTTATTTTTGTCTGCAAACACACAAATGGAATCGTGAATGTTCAGTCTGATTTCAGACTATTTGATTCACAGTTTATTTATTGAGTAGTTCACTTCACCCCTTGGGTCTGCCTGTATTCGGACTTCTCAATTTGATCATAACCTGGGCTTGGTTATTTTTGAGTTTGAGTTTGGATTCGAGAATCTATTTTTATAATACAATTGTAGAAAACCCTCCAGGATCTTAGATTTTGAATTGGGCAATTGTGAAAATCTTAGCTTCGGAATATCTTTTAAGTTTGGAGTCGAATTTTAAAGCTGTGACTTGTCAAGCTTATTAAGATGGATAGTTACATGTGTTTAAAATATTCCTGTACTAATTAAAGAAGCTGGTGATAGCGTTGCAAATTCAAAACGTATTGCTAGGAGCAAATTGAGTTATGGATTTAAAATTCGAACATTTCCTAAATTGATTCTGAGTCAGGAAGTAGAGACAACTTTGGAGGGAAGAAGCTGCTCGCTGAAGCTTGCTAATGTTACTTCTCTCGAGTGTATTTTAATACTAACCTTTTTTAAAAAGCCATTTTACGTATTCAGAAAGACAGCTTACAATAGGAGGAGGAGGAAGCATTTTGGAGCCAGAAATACCTGATTACAAGTTCAACACCACACTCACTCCTCTGTGACCTTGATGTAGTGTTTCTACTTCCCTGAGCCTTGTTGGCAAATTAGAGTGGGAATTGGGAGATGGGATGCTTATCCCCTGTTCCTCCTGCCTCACAGGCTATTGGAAGACCAAATGAGAGGTGGAGGGGAAACGCGGATTGTTCAGCACTATTCATGTGTGCATGTGTTATGGATATGTAGATATAGATATAAGAGAGGTAGATAGATACAGATATAAGATAGATAGATACAGATACAGATAGAGATATAGATGTATCTTTTCCGTAGAGAGAAGGGTGCATATTGGGTGTTGGGGAGGAAAAGAAAAGAGAAAAGCCAGAGGCAGCAGCAGATAAGATTTACCAATTTCCTCAGGACTTCCAGATCCCTTTGAACCGCTGGAGAAAGGGGCAGACAGCCACTCCCGGTCCTCATGGTGTGGCTCAGACCTGAGCCTCTGACCCATTGCCGTCGTGTGTGCCTGCCATGAGTCAAGAGCCCCCATTTGGGGACCTTCTTTGTTTTTTGCCACAGGATCAGATAAAAATTTATGACCTTGAGCTAGTTAAATGTGACTGAACACCCACTATAATTATTCATTCAAGAAACGTTAAATTGAGCACTTACTATATCATAGTACTTGTTCTAAGTGCTGAGGACTGCAGCTGTGGGAAAACATAGACAGAATCCCTGAATTCTCAGAGAGTCCGTTTTAGAGGGAGGGAGACAGAGCAGACAAATGTTAGAGGTCAGTTTAGGTGGTGATGCTGCTGTGAAGAAGACAGCTCGGGGCCTCGATAGAGCAAAGGTGGGTGGTCTCGGTGAGGATGGCCCCACAGTGCTCTGAGCATCCAGTGTAGCTGACTGTTATGAACTGGCTGCTTCAGCATTGTCTGGCTCTCTGCTCTCTGCCCTGAAACTTAAATTTTAATCGGAGGAGAAAAAGCACCACTGAGATGAGTCCATAAATAAATGCTAAGTTACATAGTGGGTGCATGAGTGCTAAGAGATTTACGTGGTGTGTTCGAATTTATTTCAAGAAGTGTACTCTAAGTGTGTATGCAGTAGCTTTCCAGCTCCAGGCCTTTATCCCTGCACCTGCTCATTTAATCCTGTGCAGAGAGCTGGCTTTGTTCCTCCTTGTGCACCACGCTTCCTGGCCTCTGTCTCTTGGTCTCCCTTGTTCATAGTTCACAAGAAGATGAAGGACCAGGTCTGCTCAGGCCTTTGACTGATGGATCATGTGAATTCTCGGGGGCTTTGCGCTAATGACAATGGATCAGGTTTTGCCTTTGCTTCTGAATTGATTTTGTGTTTTGTTTTGTTTTTTAAATAGGCATTTATCAAAGGCTAAAGGGATTGCCAATGTGGGGAAAGAGACATTCAAAAAAAAAAAAGCTATTATCCAAATGACTGGTGGAAGGGAGTCACATATGATGTACATTTGCAATGATTTGATAAATAATGACATCCCTAATAAAGGCTGATGCATAGCAAGTGCTTGCTCTTTGCTCAATTCCCTGCAGTACTGAGGCCTTTCTATCCCGAACTCCCCTGAATTCTCCAGGAACCCCATGGGGTCGGCGTTATCTAAGCTGTTCCTCAGGTGAGAACCCTGAGGCCTAACTAATATTGACTCCTTGTTGGAGGTCTCGTAGTCAGTCATGGTGGCTGAGTGGAACGTGGACCCAGGTCTTTCTGGCCTGAGAGTCCTGCTTAATCCTGACAAGCAGGGCTTCCTCTGATGATGTCAGGACTGTAAGCAGCTTTGTGGGAATGCTGTCTGGGAGGAAGGGAGGCATCCTAGTGAGGAGATCCCTGTGAGAGGAACCCACACAGCTAATGAAGGGACTTGCAAGAGCTATGGAGGCCTGCTGGTTGTGTTTCTTGGTGATGATCCTTAGGGTACCGCTCTGAGGGTGTGGCGGGGGCCAAGACAGCTTATCGTGAAGTCCATTTATTGCCATTAATACATCATTATTAACCAAAGTCCACAGTTGACACTTGAGTTCACTCTGTGCTGCACATTCTGTGGGTTTTGCCAGATTTACGACATGTACCCACTGTTACTGTATCACACAGAATGGTTTCGCTGCCCTAGAAACCGCTGTGCTCCTCCTCTCAAACACCTGGAAACCAACCGCGGAGCTTTTTCACTGTCTCCATTATGGTTGTGCCTTTTCCCGAATGTCCTGTGGTTGGATTTATGCGGTATGCAGCCTTTTCAGATGGGCTTCCTTCACTGAGCAACACGCGCCCCACGGTTCCTCCCTGTCTGCTCTGGGCTTGCTAGCTGCTTTCTTGTTATCGCTGAATCGTCGGGTGCACCACAGTTTGTTCATTCACCTGCGGAAGGACTTCTTGACCACTTCTCTGAAGGCGTTGTCGGTGGTCACCAACATGGAAGAAGCCAGAGATGCCCCTAAACACCCAGCAGTACCCAGGGCACCCCCGCAACAAAGAATTGTCCGACTCCGCATGCCAGGAGGGCTGAGGGTGAGAGGCCCAGGTCTCCGTATGTCATGAGGGGTAGAGACAAAGTATTTCTTCAACCAGAACTTTGAGTTGGTGGCTGGAGCATCGCTGGAAACCTCCGGCAATCCCCAGAGCCAGGTGTATTGTAAATCCATTCTGCGGGTGCAGGAACGGGCCCAGAAATGTCAGTTACCGGCCTCGGTCATTATGTGAGTGACAGGCTGGAGCCGGATTCAGATCACAGCTTGTCTCTAAGCCCACGCACGACGCTTGCAACCAGTGTACCAGGGGTTTTTGAGATCTTCCCTTCTGCATTATTTATGGATTCTCTTGTTTTCGGCCCAAATGCTCTTCCTTTTCTCCTTGGTGGCTTAAACGCCTTGTCATCCTTCCACTTCAGTTCAGCGAAAGCCCTCAGTGTGCACGGGGTCACTCGGGGTTCTGGCCTGAGGGAAACTTCCATCTCGTTGTCTTCCAGTTTCTCGTGTCTGCATCGTTTTCTCCCCTTGGATGTGGTTGCCCCAGAAGAGAAAGGTACAGGGCCACGTCCTCTGTTGACTCAGCTTGTCCTGGTCTCAGACCCCAAAGCCAGTGTTCTCCAGGGCGTTGTTTGCTTAATGAAGCTAGCTGTCCGCACTCGCCGCCACCTCTGGGCTTCCTGTGGCGCTGCACCTCGTCCCCGCAGATGGCCGCTGCTGTGGATGAAGGAGGCAGCTGTCCCCAGTGCCCGGCGGCCGCCTGCCCCCTCGGGTGCTCTTCCTGTTGCCCTGAACAGCTGGCAGCGCAGTGTTGGGTTAGAAGCCAGCATTTTTACTTGTTTGGGATGTTTGCCTGTTCATTTTTAGCATTTCTCTCTCATCTCTTTCAGCCGTGGAGATGGCTATTCACAGTGGCAGATATTCCATATTTGGGGGAAATGAGCCCCACGCTCACCCCAACACCCTCCCTGACCTACTCTCTCTAAAATATATATGTTTCAAGCAGCCCTGGCTGATTTACATTAATGTTATTTAATCGACAGAGAATTTTCTTATGTAAGGTTGGTACAATGCCTTTTACCTGGTTAAGGGGGACGGGTATGCGTGGTTTTTTGAAATTTTGTACCGTGAGTCCTGGCCGGTGTGGCTCAGTTCGTTGGATATCGTCCCATACACTAACAGGTGGCGGGTTCTGTCCCAACCAAGGCATGTGGGGAGGCAACCAGTGCATGTTTTTCTCTCCCATCAGTGTTTTTCTCCCTCTCCCTTCAATATCAATATCAATAAATTTTTTTCCAATTTGGTGCACGTGAGTGTCAGTGTGTGCACGTGTGCACATGTTACACACAGTGTTAGACCACAGCTGAGGGCAGCTCACTTACTTGCATGCGCTTTTCTCTCCCATTGGAATGTGGGCTCCTGGAGCACGGAGATTAGCACATAGCTGAGTACTCACCCAGCAGCGGGCTCTGTGCTTGGGGTGTGGGGGGAACCTCTGCCTTCATGGAGTCACGGTCTTCTCATTACATACATCTCTGACCCCGCCATTCTGCGCTGCGAATTTTATCCTGTGCGCGGGCTTCGTTTGGAATTGGGGAGACAGAGACGCTCCCACAGGCCCGCGTTAGTGAAATCTCTGAATGGGGTACAGTGACAGCAGCGCCCATGGGTACTCCTCGCCCTGGAATGGTGATCAGGACCAGTAAGTGAAAACAGCAGGCTATGGAACAACACAGGAAGGACCATCCCGTTTTATGTTCCTGTAAAGGAAGAATGTAAGCGATAGCTCAAAGTGCAGCACTGGGCACCTCTCAATGCTGGAGTTTCAAGATGGTTCAACTTTTTCCTAGTGAACACGTGTTATAGGTTTAATCAAATAAAGAAACGGGGCAGGAGAGAACACCATTGTGCGCAGGCTCCTGCCCGGGAGCGGCTCCTGCGAACAGCCGTGACCATTCTGTGTAGCAGGTGCAGGCCCATTATTCAGCCACTGCATCTGGAGCGGCAGCTATGACCCAGGCCCTGTTCCAGAAGTGCAGGCCCCAGCAGTGAGCCCAGCAGCCAAAGCCCTTGCCTTCTCAGAGCATCCTACTAGAATGTGTCTCTTCATTTCTCTCGAATAATGAAAACGTGTATGAAATGCTACTAGATAACAGGAAGGAGCAGCAGTGTTTGTGGGTGAGAGTCACCCCGGAATGTCTACTTGCAGAACACACAGGTTGTGGGTGGACAAAGGAAGCCGCCATGTCCTCTGTGCACACTGAGAGAGAGTTTTCTCCAGGAGGAGGCATTGCTGCGGGCCATTCCATAGTTAGGAGGCGGAGGGAGGTCGCCTGATGCGTTCTGCAAGCACTTACATTAGGATGGCCTGGTAAAATTAAGGTGCTATTTCGTATCACGGCCTGTGTTTATGCTGGTTCGCTGTGCACTCCTGAACTAATGGGCTTTTTGGCATCATCCCCTTAACTGCATCATAGGGAATTAATGTCTCCGCCTTGAGCCCCGTCAGGCAGGGTTTGATTTAGCGATAGCACTCCGTGCTTTGCAGCGCACGATGGCGAGGAGGAGGCCCCCCCTTTGCCATCCCTGACAGATGCTCTGCTGAGACCTGGAGCCAGCAGCGGTAAAGGATTGGATGGTGTCCCCTCTTCCCTGTCTCGGCTGAGGCCAACCGAAGGGTGGGCTGTTATTTTAACAAGCCAGCTGCTCAGGCAGGGGGTCCATAAAGCAGGGAAAGGGTTTTCTTTATAGAAAGT
The DNA here is from genome assembly GCA_004026665.1 of Murina feae. Taxonomy (NCBI): domain Eukaryota; kingdom Metazoa; phylum Chordata; class Mammalia; order Chiroptera; family Vespertilionidae; genus Murina; species Murina feae. Next base: position 23,215 of record PVJC01001237.1, read on the forward strand.
GTACCGAGGCCTCCTGCTAGAACAGTCGAGTCTGAGTTCTTTCAACCTCATTATCTGTTCCAGAAACAGAGAACTTGGCGCGCTCACCTGAGAAAGGCTATGCCGTGGCTCCCCCCGCGCCTGCACGGTAGTGGGGAACTACCGTATTTCATGCCGGGACAGTGAAAAACCCCAGGCCACACCCCACACCAGTTAAAAAACTGAAACTTTCCGGGCGGGGCTAGGTGGCAGGATTTTATTTTATTTATTTTTTAAATCCTCACCCAAGTATATTTTTCCATTGATTTTTAGAGAGAGTGGAAAAGAGGGGGGAAGACAGAGAGAAGTATCGATGTGAGAGAAATACATCCATTGGTTGCCTCCTGCACCCGCCCCGACCAAGCGAGGTACGTGCCCTTGACCAGAATCAAACCTGGGACCCTTCAGTCTACGCTCTATCCACTGAGCCACACCGGCAGGGGCAGGTGGCAGGATCTGAAACTGCCCAGACAGAACGTCTGCAAAATGGTTATACGAGCTACTCAGGGCAGAGGCTTACCTTCTGAAACGGAGAAAAGCGGGGTGGAACAAAAACGTCGTCCTTCTCTTAAAAGGAGAAACGTGTGACAGGCCGAGTTTGTGTAGATGTCTGACTTGGCTTGATTTTAAACTCCCAAATTTCATTGAGGCTGAGCGCCACATCTGCTGTGCGCCTGTTTCATGCCCCATCACTGGGACATTCTGAGAGCTTGTAATTCTTTTGTGCTGACGGTGCGTGCGTGCGTGTGTGTGTGTGTGAATTTCTCTTTCTTTTTCTTCGTTGGCCAAGAAGCTGTATGTGTTAGAGCTTGTTTGTTTTTCCTTCTCAGTTGTTTTTCAAGGAACTGCCTGACTCCTCGTTTAATTAACTTCCATTTCCTGCATATGTGGCTCATTTCACAGTCCACCCTCTCTGTTAGCGGTTCTCTGTTCCACTGGCAACGATCTGCGTGAAAAGTCCCTCCCTCCTCTCCTACTATTTGTTGTGCTGGAGCACGTTATTCTGATCTTGCAGTGTCGTGCTTTAAATGTTTCCTAGCAGGAGTGTGCGCCCCCCTAAACTGCCTGGCTTGCTGCTAGTCCTTCCGTCCTGGAACTTGCTTTGCTCTGGAAAGTTTCGGCAACATTTCCATCTTCTTGACTGCTGTCTCTACATCCTTAATGATTCTGCACTTCCCCCCACTGTTGAAGTGCCACACCTACTTATCGCATTTATGGGGAACGACAGCAGTGTCTATTTAAATGATAGAGTCACCAGACCCATGTGTTACCCTTTCCTAGCAACGTCCTGTCTGGAGGTGCATCCTTTACAAGGGGGTGTGCTGGCACACCAGCCAGAGGCTCGGTCACCAGCGTCACTGAGTTCTCTTGTGAACTCCCCTCACATCATCGGTCCCCGTGCTTAGCAGCAGCATTATAACATGTTCTCATTGCCAACACTGGAAATGTTGGAAAGATAACTAACAGTCCTTTCAGGGTCCCTGAGCCCCAGAGTGTCGCGTGGACACATCTGCACACAGCACCGTGCATGCTTGCCCTGGGATGGTTCGCATCCCGCTTGTGCCCCTGCGTCCACTCCTGTTCTCACCCTGCTGCTGGGCAGATGTGCAGAAGCAGAGACACCCAGCTGGACTCCCAGCCCCCACACCCCCTTAGCCCCTTCTTTTAGCCGCCCTCCGTCCCCACCTTCCACAGTTTCCTCAGTGAAGAGGCCATTTGCTTTGTCAGCAGAGATTTTGTTTGTTTCTGAAGCTTGTACTGTGGCTCAGGCGCTCTGCAGGTTGCTGGGATGGAACTGAGTACAAGACGTGTGGCTTCGGCTTCCCTGGCCCTGCAGGTTGGTGGGGAGACAGACAGGTAAACGGGAATTTACAGCGCACTGTGGTCAGTGCTGTGATGGGGAGAACGCTGGTCCTGGGCAGGGCCCACCTAAGCCACTGGGTCACAGGAGGGAGTCAGAGGAGTTGACACATGGCTGGGGCCTCAGGGATAGAGGGGGAGAGAAGCTACCACTGCGAGAAAACACTTGTTAGAGCTGGAGCATGATGGGAGAGAGGACGTTATCCTGAGAGCCACAGAAAGCCTCGGCTTGCGGCAGGGGCCAGCATGCTCTGGACTAGCTTCAGAAGGACCCCTGTCCTGCAGCGAGGAGAGTGATTGGCGAGGGCAAGCACACGTGAAGGGCATCAGGTGTTAGTAGTCTGTTAAAGATGACCCATGGTAAGGTGACCAGATTTAAAGCGGTACACCACTGTAGATGTTGAGCCCAGGAATGAGACTGTTATTCTGGAGTCACAGCCAGTCATTTGCAGGGCTAACAGTTAGGTCCGATTTTCTCACTTTTCAATGCTTGCCACCTATTGTAAGCAACCTATTCCAGACTGAGCAGCTAACTGTGTAAAAGTGCCTGGTTGCTGATGGAAGCAATAGTCCATTAGCGTTAAAAGCCGTTTTATATACATCCTCTCCTTTGATTCCAGTCTTGTGAGAGAGTCTTAGCTCTGCTCTAGAGAGCATAAAACGGAAAGCACAGAGAAGGTATGTGGCATGCCCAGAGTCACACAGTAAAAACAGGAGCAATATTTGAGCAGAGGTCTTAAAACTCCACACTCAGAGCTTGCCTCCTCTTGCCCCCTATGATCTAATGTGTCCGCGGTGAGATACCAGGAACCATCTGTCAGAGCCTCTGCTTTTGCATGGCTGTACTTGTGTGTGCACACGGGCCGATGGCAGGTGGAGAAGAATCTGGATTAGGAATGGAACTCTGCGGTAATCAAGTTTTGGAAAGTTTTGTGGCTGTTTCTGATTTAGAGCCTGGAACCGGAGTAAGCGACTTCCCTCCTGCTCCTGGCTTCCTGTCCACCTCCAGCTCTTCTGTAAAGCCCAGCTCTGGGGACCCCTGCTCTTAAAGCCTTGGGGAGCGGGGGTGGTCAGAGAACCGGTTTCTCTCTTAGGTTTTATTCAGGCTTTTGTTACAAAGCTGATCATTGCGTCTTAATCACCTGTCTTGCCCCCCCAGCTGCCCAGACAGCGTGTGAGCTCCCTCGGACCTGCGAAGAGTCCTGTTCACCATTGTGCCCCAGAGCCTAGCGCATGTTGGTCCTCCATACGTGGTGCACGTATGAATGCATGGATATATGAGCCAGACTCTGTCCTGCCCTTCTTTTCCTCCCATTGTCTGCTTTCTGTGGATTCATGATAGCATCTGAAAGTGGGGCTGAGCAGGAAGGGCACAGATGGGAGGTCACAGCAGGGTTTGTAGCTTGGCTGCCCGTGGGCAGCTCTGGGACAGCACGGGCAGGAGGGGGAGCCTCTCTCGCGGCTCGTGATGATCCGTCCATCACAGCGAATGAACCAGCAGCGACTGCGGCTGCGCGCACGTCAACACTTGCACGGTATCTTTCCTCCCTGCCCCCTTGTAAACTGTGCAATAGAACAGGTGAACTTCTAGGAAGCCCAGGTCATCAGGCTTTTCCACACTTTGGAGAACTTGAACCTGAGGTGGCTTGGATCTAAGGAATTCATTCACCTGGAAATGTAAGTGGGAGTGACTCTCGCCTCCTGCTGAGCCAGTGGGGGCTTTGCATGCTGTTTCAAGGTGTGAATGAAACACATTCACTTATTCACACCATTCATTTCCTTACTCCTGCACTCTCCCATGCATTTGTCACACTTACCCAACCGCTGCCTCCCTCCTCTGCTCCCTCCTGATCTCCGTTCTCACCAGGACCCTGTGGCAGATGGGAGGTCAGTAAGTCAGTGTTTTTGCAATGTGGGTGGTACCATCTCAGACCTTCCCTTCTTGTTTCTCAGGAGGAAGTGGGAGGCGATGGCTTTCTGCAGACCTTTTCGTTAATGAGGACAGTGCAGGGAGGCAGACGGGGCGGGGGGCAGATGAATAAGCAACCCTTTGGCCTGGGTCTTACATAATTGCTTCCCCTGGAATAAATCCACGTGGAATATATGCTCTGCAGTGGGCTTTCTGGCTGCAGCACTCTTTCTCCGGGTGTCAGTCCTCGTTTCAGCTCTGAGTTTTTTCCGGAGGAGAACTTGACATGCACATTCTAGAAGCTTTCTGTAATGTTTCCATTTACATACCACTTTCCCCGTTTTTGGCTGGAGTGGTATGTGAGTACATACCAGAATCTGAGGTTCATTTTTAGCTGCGGCAGAGGCAGGCCCCAAGGGCAATGTCAAGATAACTGGATTCCTGAGTTGGTAACGTGGCAGCTCATCTCGGTTTCTCAGTCTGCAGAGCGTTCTCTGGTTTTAGAAGACAGGTCGCTCCTCCTGGAAGGTCTTATGGGGGTGACTCATTATCAGAGCCCTTCTAATCCTGACTCCCTTTCACTGGCGACATGTCGCCAGCTTGAATGCGTGTCAAAGCAAGGGAGAAAAAGTAGGTTTGATCCGGCACTACAGTTGATCGGGCCTCCCTTCCTGGCAAAAGGAGAGGAAGGAGAAGTAGCATCCTCTGTGTTAAAATGCAGATGTTGCTGTGGCTCAAAGAACCACAAGGAACTGGCCCGAGGCAAAGATCAAGATGGGGGTTGGGAGCGGAGGACAGGCCCTGACATTTTCAAAGGCCTCATGAACCGGAATGACCCCCCTTGGAATGAGGAATCGCTGCAAGGACTCAAGGGTTGTTGCTGAAGTTAGGTCCACATCCCCTGTGGATGAGGCTAGCCTGGGGCATCCTGTAGCCCTGGCTCAGTTATGCCCATTTCCAAGAAGGCTTTACCTGTGCCATGGAATCCTATGGCTAAACCTGGGAAGGAAGGGGAGTCCCAGCTGGATCTCTATAAGTGAAGGTGGTTAACGTGTATTTGTGGAATTGATATGCAGGCCAGACTTCTGAATGCCCCCTTTCCCCTTGACCTTGGAGATCATGTATGTGTATAAGCTGGCTGAACATGGGTAGGACACTGCAGCTCCAAACGAGACATTTCCTGATAAATATCAACAGAGGTCATACCTGTCAGACGATCTCTGTTCTCTCAAAAATAGCCTTTATATTACAGTTGTTTCAGCAAGGGATTTTTTTTTTTATAGTAGTTGTTGCAAAAGAATGGAATTATTCCAAGGATTACGTTCTGGCAAACAGAGTCGAGTGGTGCCCTGAAAGTCAGATACTAGAATCGAAAAGGTTAGAAATGACTTAAAAGTCTCAGCTTTATCAGAAGAAAGCACCAATGAGAAGTCTCAGGCAGTCTCCAGCGTGGTTGAGAAGATAAGCCTTCCACATTCGCATTAATGAGCTCTGATTGGGTAGTCAGTGAGGCTGGGGCTGGCACAGGGGAACGAGCAGAGCTTGAGTGCCTCTGCCGGCTGGGCTTTGGGATGTCTCTCTGTTGCTTGGTGCTTGATTGACTGTGTGGGGGGTCTTCCAGGGGGAAGGACCTGGGCAGGAGGAAAGTCATCACAGGGACCCCATGTTTGAAATTTTAGGGAAAGCTGACTCAGTTAAAGAATGCAAAATAGCTAGTTAATGCTGCTCCGTAAACCGTGACATGATTGTGTCAACGCCCTTGTTTCCAAGAAGGCTCTGGTGTTTATGAAATAGGCCTAGTTCCTAGTTTGCACATTCGAAATGCAAATGCACAGATCTGGGGGATTTGCCCATAGCTCTGGGTGTCAGTCCTGGCCCTTAGTTTATGTCCCTATCACTGCATCGCACTGTTTTCCTTGGGCTGGAAAAATCAGTGTAACCAGGTTTTCCCACAGAAATCAGCTGGATAGGTGATGGGTGGATAGATGGATGAATGATGGAGGATGGAGGATAGATGAATGGGTGAATGAATGATGGATAGATGATGGATGGATGGATGATGGATGGATGGGTTGATGAATAGATGGTGGGTATATAAGACCGAATGAACAGCATGTCAGCAATATTCGCCAGAGGAGGGTGTGACCAAATGAGTGAGTGCATGTCACTCTTTGTGTTGGTACTGGTTTTCTGTCTGTTTGAGGTCTCACTAATCTGAAGTGACCCACCCACCCTATCTTATCTATTATTATTCCCCAATATTCTCCAAGTGGTCCTTCTCTCTGCTGTCCTTCCATCCATCCAGCCTAGATTTGCCTGTTCAAGCACTATCTTGGGTAGAAATATACGGAGATGATGCGTGAGGCTCGGTGTCTCTAGGTGCTTATGTGGTCCAGCTTTGTTAGGTTAGAATAAAATTATTCTGCTCACCAGCCTCTGCAGCCTCTGCTTTCCCTGTCATCACTCACCCCATGTCTCTGTCTGTTCCTTGCAGTCCCATTACTAGGAATGTGCTCCCTCCTGCTTCCTGAACTGCCCTCCCCTTGCCTCCCGCAGCCCTTCCTGCATCTAGAACCTGCAGGCCTGCGCGCTCTTGAGGTGTTTCAGCACATTAGCCTGTCTGATCTGGGTAATAAGTGGGTGCCTGGCTTAGTGTTCCCCACGAGCATAGACTTCTGCTTCTCTGTCCTTTCATCGCGATGAGCACACAGACATTAAGGGTGTTGGCTCACCTGTGCCTTCAGTTACAACTTTTTAAAGCTGAGGAAATTGCTGGATGCTCTGAGTCTTGATCACCCACCTAGGTCCACGAAGGTGACGGCGCTGACCCGTCCGGAACACTGAGCTTGTATCCTTGGTTCATTCATCCTTATGGCCCCCTCGTTCACAGAGCAGGAAATGAGCACACAAGGTGAAGCGTCTTGCTCAAGCAGGATTACAGCCTCAGGAACCCTGGCCTCCAGACACGCTCTGCATCCACAACGCAGTGTCGGAAAGAGCTCTACCTGCCGTGACTCTCGGTTTGGTAAATGGTGTGGTTTTTTTTTAATGTCAAACTAAGTGATGGGCTGCAACTGTGAGCGGAAGTGGCATCTCATATACACAGTGAGATAAACATCAGTGCGTGAGAATAACTCGTTTTGTAGCCGCTTTTTATTATGGCCTCCTTTTCACCAAAACTCATCAAAGCCCTCGGTGGTCCTGCTTTCAGAATCTCGCTCTGTCCGTGGATGCTGTGAGACCTGGAGCCAGTTACTGTGCCTCTCTGAGCCTTGTTCTCCTCGTCTGGAAAACAGGTGGTAATTCTGCCTGGCAGATTGCCCGTGAGGTGTCAGGGAGATCACACACACACACACACACACACACACACACACACACACACACACACGTTCTCTACCAGGTCCACACCTGGCACGTGGCAGGTTTTTAATAACCAGTAGCTAAAAGCATAGGCATTTCAGAAACCTGTCATTAGCAGGCAGTGACTCGGTACTTTAGGCCAAGCCCTGCATTATGGATTGTGCCCACGCCACTAAGGCCTTGGCCCTTGTTTTGTTTCTGTTCCTTTGTGATCAATATTCGGAGCATTATTGTGCTTTTCTCAGCAGAGACAAAACATCGCGAAGTTAGAGCCGAAACTAGAGGCAGGAGACCTTCCACGGTGATAAGCACGAGCACATGGTTTATGTTTTTAGAGGAAGTCTGCTATTGCCCAAACACTGAATGCAGCTTTTCCCAGCGAATGTGAATGCAGGGCCACTGAGCGAGGATGCCTTCCCAGAGCTTTCAGACAAACCACATCGGCCTGCTGTGCGAGTTCCTTTCCCGAGCGCTCAGGGATGCAGTTGGCTGGGTATTTCAGCTGCTGCACATACGATGACGTCTCCATTTCAGTAATGAAAACAAACTTAAAAAAAAGATGGCTCTGGAATAGATGACCACGATGATCATTGCACTTTCCCTCGGTTTTATGCGGACCACCCAAGAAGATTCTAGTGATAAGGTCATCTCGTGCTGGCCGGGCACCTACCATTCTCTTCATTTGTGAAATTCCACATCCACATGCTCACAGGCTGGCACCAAGTCAGTTATTTTTTCTTGTTAACTTAATGGCTCAAAACTCCTTGAGTCTTCCATTTTTTTATTTGTGTGTGTTCTGGAAGTTTTGCAAGGAAGATGGGCTGGTATGCCTCAGCGTTTCCTTTGCTAATCCTTTCCCTTGATGCTTTGGGTAGGCAGATGAGCAGGCTGCGAGGCCTTCCTTTTCTTTTTGGTCTGGCATCCCCTGAAGTCTAGTAATCAAGGAAGAACTAGGGTTCGGATCCACTAGGGCCATGCTTTTAAGAGACTGGTCTTTACTTCCTTGGGTCTTGACTAGAGGTTGGGGAGGTTCACAGGCCTGGGGACCAGTCTTTGTGGGCAGCCGCCCAGCTGTGAGGAGTGGGGAAAGGGAGTGTAAAGGAATGATCGCTTTCATTCCTTCCTAAGGACATCCCATTGTCTCTATGGAGGAAGGGGATATCAGGAAGGATGTTCTGTTCTTTGCGAAGCTGTCATGCCTGTCAGTGGTTGCTAAGATACTTATAATTGTGCTGCTAAGTTACCCCTCCCTCGCAGCCCTTGCATCCTGCATCTCAGTCTATGCATGGTCACCCTGGTTCATTGCCAGTGGTTCCCAAGCATAACCAGAGGAAGCCATTGAGCGGTGATGCTTGTCTTCATAAATTCCAGCTATCTCCTAGAATCGTTGATTCACAAACCCTTGTTCTCAGGAAGCCCTGGCATAATTAAAAAACCAAGAACCAAAGAAGGTTCCCCTCCCCCAGGAGCGAAGTTTCCAATCCAGTCAGTAAGCAGGCACTAGTCTTTCTATGGGGGAAAACCCAGAAACAGTCAAGGCATTGACCGTGACGAGATGTATAAGGCCTTAAAAGCAGGAGGAAAAGCCATAAGCAGTAGAGAAACATTATTTTCATTGATCTGTAGGTCTCTAATACTAGAAGGCACCTTTTGTTGAATGGTAGGCTTGCTTATCCCTTCCACCAACCCTTAGGAGTGCATATCATTCTCAGTTTTACAAACGAGATATCATTGCAGTGAAATAACCAATCCAATGTCATACAGCCCAGGTTGTCTGACCCTGTCCTTTTCCCATGTTCAGTACTGCCAGCAGATCTGTTGTATTTCCTGTGTGTATATACATACTAGTACACACATAGTCTAAACCTATTGGTTATTCAGAAAAGTAACACATTGTTTTTTATGTATTAATTGGAAAAAGTGACTCCAAAAATGTACATATTCGTTCACCCATTCTTAAACAAACCAGTGACTGCTATACCAGGTGTATTGTGGGTAACTTTAAATGGAACGATGCTATTGACACTCAGAGCAGATGACTGACAAATTCACATTTCCTTGTTTTGTTAATTTCAGTAAAACTTGAAATGTGGTTGAATTCCAACACAGAAAATTAAATTCACTTTTGGTATTTTTCCTAGCTTTAAATAAGTAATTGTTCTGAATTCTAAGTAACCGGATAGTTTTTGTCATTTTGTTACAAATTGTTATTCTTAAACAGAATTTCTAGAGTGTATTTATGTGCTTCTGTACTTTCTGTTGTACATTTATTGTCTTGGATACGTAACTTTAGGTCTCAATGCTGAAAGAGTTCATTAGAGTGAGTCAATGATATTGCATGAATCATGCCCTAAGAAAATTCTTGTCCAGGTACTGAAAATGCTGACACGACTGACCCCTATCAGTCATGGTAGAGTGTATGTGGAGAACTCCTTCCAGTAATAATGCTGATTGGTTGTCTAAAGGCACCGTAACCATTATCACAATCAGACTCTCTCCTGCAACTGTAATCACCATTGAGTGTATGACTCACCACTCTCCAGGCCAGAGGTCAATTACCATTCTATGCTGATGGATTCTTCTGATATCCATAGAGGAGGAGCAGAGAAGGTGGAAAGGGGACAGCAAGGAATATTAGAAAGAACACTGGTAAAATAATCTCTAGTTCAGTCTATCCACACTACACACTGGCCTTGTGGTCTTGTTTCAAGGTCCTTTGATCCCTCATAGCCATGGTTGCCGTGTCCACACAATGAAGGCAAGAACATCAGCTCTTTTCAAAAAATTGATTTTGAGAGAGAGAGAGGAAGGGAGGAGGGACAGAGAGAGAGATCGATTTGTTTTTCCACTTATTTATGCATTCATTGGTTGCCTCTTATGTGTGCCCTGAACCTACAACCTTGGCATATCAGGATTGGGATGCTCTAACCAACTGAGCTACCTGGCCAGGACCACTGCCTGGGTATTCAATGATCAAATGAAATGAGGAACATACACGTGCCAGTTTGAGATATTCTGTTAACAATGCAAGTTACTGAACTAAGACAGACTCACGTTTCTAAACTCATGTTCCATCATTGATGTTCACTGAAAGTTAGTTCCCACCTCCTCTTTCTAGCCTTCGGTTTTATATTGGTTACTAGAGGCCCGGTGCATGAAATTTATGCAAGTGTCGGTCTTCCTTCCCCAGGCTGCCAGCACCGGCTTCCCGTGTAGCCCCGGCTTTGTCCAGAAGGTCGTCCTGTCTAATTATCATATTACACTTTTATTATTATAGATTGGTTATTGGTTCAAGAGGGCCGGTGAGTTCTACCATTAGTTATGAATACCCCAAACTCCTCAGCAGACTAGCTTTCACCTACCCCCCCTCTGCTCCTTCTTCCTGCCTTCACTTCTGGTTTCCTTTCTCCGCTGCTTTATCTCTTACTCTTTCTGATGTTCCTTGTAGAAATTATAGAACATTTTTACAGTCGAGAGGGATCTAGAAAGCATCTGGCCACATCTGTTTATTTTTTAGATGAGGGAACTAAAGCCGGGAGGCGAATTTTGCTCAGAGCACACAGCGAGGGAGCAGCCAGGCTGCTGAGCCCCATATGCTCGGTTTCAAAAGCAGACCCGTTTTCCACACCATGCTGCTTTTTGAGCTTTGTTGCTGTGGGATGGAGCTCCAAACTTTAAAGTACGGTTGCATATCCCCGCAGAAGTGGTTTTTAATACCTGCCCTTGGCATTGGCTGCAGTGCCAGCCAGGTCCTCTGGTTCGCTGGCTGTCGGGTTCAAGGCACCATCGCGGGGGGACGCTGGCACCCCTTGCAGAGGAGCGGAGCATGGCAGGAGTGGGTGCATGATTCAGAGCTTACAGGAGAAAAGAGTCATTTCCTTCTCCTCCCCCACAGACTTCTGGGAGAAAGTGACCACAAAGTTCAGGGGAGGTGTAGGACTTGTGAACGTGTCAGTTTTCCCCCTGTCAGTCTCATTGTGAGTCACGTGCTGGAGATTTGAGCATTTTGCTCTGACCTGACAAGCATGTCCTGACAGAAACCTGGATCTGTTCCAGCCCTTATTAGCTGTGTGACCTAGAACACTCCCCTCACTTCAACATTCTCATCTATGAAACGGGTTCGAGGGTTCCTGTCTTGTTTGTCTCAAAGGGATGTTCTGAATCAACTAATGGATGAGGAAGGACTTTGGAAACGTGCCTAAGGCCCTCGAATTGTGAGGGCTTTTATGAAGAGACTTTAAAGTATGGGATCAAAGACCTGGATTTGAGTTCTGGTTCTGCCCCCAGCGTGGTTCCCAGGAAGGGTGAACGGATGCTGGTGACCTCGAAACAACAGCTGTCTCTCCTGTTTCTCCCTCCCTGTTTATATTTAGCAAGTTATTTTGGGCCTTTTGTCCTTTATCTCTCATCTCTTTTACCATGTGTGTCAGTCTAATATGTATACAAAGAAAGAAAGAAGACAAAAGAAATGTTTATTTGCATGGAAGACTTTTGCAGAGAAGGTTTTCTCGCTGGCAGATACTTGCTTCATGCGTTCCTAATGAAACAGAAGCAGTGGGTCTCTTCTTTGTTTCCACTCGGACATGGCGGATGTGAGCAGAAAATGCCATTTGCTTTCGGAGAGGGTCGTTTTCTTTCTTCATGGGGCACAGGAATGGATTCTTCCTGCCATGCCCCCCTAAAATAATGTAGACCCGGGCTCAGAACCTGCTTTTGGAAAGGCTTCCGTGACTACAGTGACAAGCATGCATGAAGCCACCTGGAGTTCTTCACCCTGTTGCTCCCTCCACACTGTCCACTTAGCATCCTATTGGAGGTCAGGGGCCCGTCACTGCGGGATGTTAGTGTCATTTGCATATGTTAACATGGCCTTGCATTCTTTTTTCTCTTCAGTTTTTCAACACACTCATTAGACCCCGTCTCATGGCAGCAGGAAATAACTGTTCAGCCTCATTGAGAACCAGGATTTCTTCCTTTCCCTGCTGCGAGTTTATTTATTGGGCCAGTTGAGCCCCACCCAGAGGAGACGACGGGCTTCCTCCCACCTCTGTGAAGGCCATTTGCAGTCTGCAAACAGCTGCCACGTTCCATGTGGTGGGCCCACAGGGCCAAAAGCTCGCCGTCAGCGGGCACGACACACGCAGACAGGCATGCCTACCACCTGGGACACATTTGGAAACCCCTGTGAGAGATCTCACAGAAATCATTCCCAGATTTGAGCTGATGGCTGCCCTTTTGTACTGTTTCCTAAAAGCACATTTCTGTGTCTGTACTTCATCTATTCCCACCCCTCACACTCCTTTTTTGTGCCACGCTGTCAGCTTTTGAGTACCGTGACACCAGTTTTGGATTTCTGTCATGAGAACACTTAGTATCGTTGATAGTGTGTAAGTCCTTTTGGTTTACCAAATAAACTTGGGGGGAGAGGGGCTTACATTTTTAAAGATGGTGTTGTCTAAACCTTTTTTTCCATGTTGCAAAAATGGAACTGGTATTTTCAATTGGTTTTTGTTGTGTTGAATTGAATTTCCTGCGTCTTTCCCCGAAGTCGTATCTCTTTCGTTGTCTTAGCCACATTGGCCAATGTGGCTCACGGGCCCTGCTGCTTTCCTCTTGCTGTCTGCAGCCATTGCCTGGCTTCCTGCTTACGTGCAGTGTCATTGACCGAGACCCAATGCTGGACGTTACATCTCCAGAACGTACTTGTCTTATAACTGGAAGTTTATACTTTGCACCTCCTCCCCTATCCCCTCCCCCCTTTTTGATACATGAGGAGCTGGGCCCTGGGACTTGGCTGTGTTTAGGGGCACTGTGCCCTACCAATAGCAGTGCAGACCAGGGGCCAGGCCCTGGGACTTCGGACATCTGTTCGTGGGAGCACCCATTCCTTTGTGGAAGGACCTGGTCTGAGTCTCTTCCTCTGTTCCCCCCAGAGATGCTTGCCCTAAGGAACTCGCCTCTGTCCTCGCTCACTCTCCGTAGACGCTCTTGTCGAGTTCATCTTGCTTCTGGTTGTTACTCTCTCTATCATTTTGCCGCTGGTGTCCGAGGTGTTGGTCAAATAAAGTTTTCTGCCTGCCTTTTCCATTGGCGAGTGAGAACAACGCAAGCGAAATAGATCTCGTCTCTGATGGCTCCTTTAGTAATAACCACTTTACTGCTTAGAGGGAGCACTTAGCTCCACTCGTTCCGTGGGGGAAAGTGCTTTCTGGCTCCTCCGCAGGCTCGCGGGGAGCATCTGCCCACTCGCAGGCAGCATGTCCCGCGGGACTGTGATTGAGAGGCGGGCATTGACCTGCCATCATCCGTCATCCTCTGGATGTGCCTGAGTGGGTGGCAGCCCAGAGCCATTACTGCCGCCTTCCAGGAACCTCCGATAAATGAGTTAGTGGGATTTCTGTAGCGGATGGACCTGTAGAAACCCCATACAGGCTTCATTTGTTCACCCATTTTTCTTTTCGCTGCGGCTAGAAACATAACTGTGCGCGGAAACCTCCCAGCTGTGAGCTTCAAGCACTTGGGAGAGAAGGAGCCACCGGGTGCTGGCTATCTCTCTGGGTGCTGGGGCTCCCTATAAAACTCAAGAGACAGTTATGATTAACCCTTCTTTTAGAGATGAAACGATAGTCTAAGGAGGTTGAAAAAGAAAAAAGCTAACCTAAGATCACCCCGCTACAGAGTGCACAGAATTTGAATAAGGAGCTATGGTCTCAAGAGTCTATGCCCCCAATCAGTCTCCATTCCAAGCTAAGGGTGAGGGTGGGAACTATGGGGCAGAGAAGGGGGTTCCACCTGCAAGTGAGGGGAAGCAGAAGTACTTCGGGCAGAGCTCAGAAGCAGTCATATTCTGTACTGTGTCGAGGTGGGCTATGCGAAGCGCATCTGACCCTTCCAGTCCACTTCCGTGCACATCTGCTCTGCACTGACACTGCACGGAAGAGATGGACATTGCCATCCATTCCTCCTGCTCCCAAGGAAATGGACTCTGCCGATCAGACTTGAACGAAATACAATAATCACATTGTTAGGTGTGAATGTCCAACGCGCAGCCCTGACAGTGAAAGCTGTAGGAGGTAGTTGGGAGAGAGAAGTTGCCGTGTCAAAGTGATACCCACTGGCACAAGGAGGGGGTTAAGCATCTCCTTCCCTCTTGCCATGTAGGGAACTTGGGCGCACTGGAGGTAAAGGACAGTCCAAGGCAGATTGAGTGGCCAGTGCAAGGGTTCAGGCCAGAGCCACAGCTTCCTGATTCTGCACCTGGTTCTCTCTCTACTAGATGCTATCCTCTCTCCACCAAGGAAAAGGATGTCCCCTCCCCATTTCTATACCACGTCCCACACCTCAACCCCCCGTGTCCAGTGTAAGTGAAGACATGGTTTCTGAAAAGTACTCAGAAATGCCCGCAAGGCATGTCACCCCTCCATTCTAGAGTGAGGAACTTAAAGCCTCTGTCATTGCAAGGCCTGCTGTTCTGGCCTGTCCTCCCCCAGGGGAAGCGTGCGAGCAGGAGGCACACATTACCACGGGGAGAATGAATCACGGCTAAGGTGCTGTGAATTCCAGATTTCACACCGACAGGAGTGCTACTGCAGACATTTCCTTTTCATAGAGGGGAAGCTGGGGACCCAGACAGATAAAGTCCAAGGTCTCCAGTCCAGTTAGTGGCTGAGTCAAGACTAGAACCCAGGTCTCCTTACTGAGGTTCAGGCTCTGCCTGCCTCCCCACCCCCTTCCTCCCATGAAGGGAGTTGGTGGTCATGGGACTTTGAACAAGTCTCAGGGGTGAGAATAATGAGCTCTGTGATCAGAGCGGATGGGATCAGTGGGTTTCATCTGTGCCACCTGCACCCACATAGGGTGGCCTGGGCAGCCCTGACTGCTCCCTCCCCTGCGGCCGGGAAGCCTGGGGTGCAGAGCCAGCAGGCGGGCCCCTCCTTCCCCCTTTGCTCCTTGGCAGGGGCCTCTCCATTCAGGGTTTTAGATGGCTTTTGATGTTTTTCTCCTTCAGAAAGGAAAGGGCTTTAGAATATAGCTTTCTTCATACTAAGTTTAAAGCAGCGAGTGATGATTACAACACTGAAATCAATCTCTTTAAAAAACATAAGCCCTGTATTGATGTGTTGCTGAATAAGTGGTAGGATTGTATCTTTCTTCATTAGGCCATCCCATTTTTGAGGTTAGTTTGTAAAGTCACCATTTGCAGCTTCCCAAGAAATACCGCGAGGCAGCCGCACCGAGCACAGCAGAGAAAGTCTTTGTGCTTTTTGCCCGTGTGTGGGGGTCCAGCGCTGCCCGCTGTCTGCAGTGTTCTCTAAAAGGGACAGGACGGTATTTCTCCCTTCTGAGTTGTTTCTCTTCTGGCACATTTACAGCCTCACAGTAGTGACTTTTTTCTTTCCGTGCTTCTTACAAAACAAGCAAAGATGAATGCACTCTTGCGGTGTAGAGTAATATTCCACAGATAAAGAAAATGTAAACGAATGGGCAAAAGCACTCCTCAGCAAACGGGTGCAGGAGCCATTTTCATCAGACACCTTTTAAAACTTGAAATGTGAAAAATTCTCATTTTTCAAGAAGAAAACTGCTCATGTGCCTCTTCTCTATGTTTGTGCAAATCTTGTTTGCTTGCTGGCTGTGTTTTGCCTCGAGTCCACTGGTTTTGTGTGAGGTAGTAAGATGAGTGACCGTGTGAAGCGCAGTAGCTTGGAGAAAACGTTTTTAGAGCGATGGACCTGGTGGCTTCCTCCCTTTCCCAGCCCGGCCACCACATATGACCCTGTTGTCAGGCTTAAATAAGTGTGATTGTTGTTATTTTAGTTCTGTCTTTACGTTGCTCTGGTACTGCATAAAGGGTTTGTGATATGCATTCTAAATTCTGTACAATGTTGGAGACAAAAGGATTTATTATGGCACGGAATACTGGACACCATCAATTAGCTCGATTTTCTGAATGTTGGAGACCGAAGGCAAAACAAAGTACTAGAAAACAAACATTTGAATGTATAGCCGACTTGTAGCGAGTCACGTAATGCCTCATCTCTTCATGTAAAACAAAAGTAGTGTTAAATTAGTTCACAGGGAGGACTGTGTAGGGCGATTATTTATGTAAAGCTTCACTCGACTCGTAAGATTGAGGGTAGGCTAAGAAGACGGGGTGAGTTCAACAAATCTTGTTGAATATGAACGACGGTCTGGAATCAACCAAAGGCCTGAATCTGTGCTTTGGGAAGAAATGTTGCTTTCGTTTTTGTTGTTTTTCTGAAATAAATAAAGCAGTTGCATGAAGTGCATTTAAATTGGAAAGAGGCCAGCCCTGACCGGTTTGGTTCAGTGGATAGAGCATCGGCCTATGGACTCAAGGGTCCCGGGTTCAATTCCGGTCAAGGGCATGTACCTTGGTTGCGGGCACATCCCCAGTGGAGAGTGTGTAGGAGGCAGCTGATTGATGTTTCTCATCGACATTTCTAACTCTCTCTCTCCCTTCCTCTCTGTAAAAAAAAATCAATAAAGTATATATTTTTAAAAATAAAATAAAATAAAATAAATTGGAAAGAGGCCATCCCAAAACATTGAGGCACGTACTTTCCTCCAACCAAGCAAGATGAGCCATGGACAACAAAATCAAGAATAAGAGAAAGCTAGACCTCCAGTAGTGAGATCCTGAAGAATTTAGTTAGTGACTCGGTAATTCTTGCTGTATTCCTCTTACAGTATAAAGACATGCAGCTTTTATTCCCATGAGGATTGTATGCATTGTAAAATAACGAAGTGGAAAGTAATGAAATCCAAACAAAATGGCACACAGTTGTTGTAAACAGGAGACAGGAGAGTGGTAACGTGAATTTAGTTATTCACCAGGGGAGATAAGCAGGTGAAATGCATGTGTCACGGGGACCATTACCTCATGATATGAAATCCCAATAATGAAAGCAACTTTAGCTCAGTGGGTGAGCAGCCTAATCGTTTATAGTTCCACTTCAAAAACCTAGTAGCTTTTACCTCATTTCTGAAGGAGGCACAAAGAGAAGAAGCCCAGGGATATGGGGATGTGGGTCAGTGGGGCTGGAAGTTGAACTTCAGAGTGAAATGTGTAGCCCCAGAGTCTGAGCTTAGCGTGTGGAAATGGGAGAGGTGCTGCTATAGATTTTGGCTTCCTTCCCTCTTTCTCTCTGAGGGAATAAGTATTCTTTTTGTCAAAACTATAGGACATAGTTTTTCTAAGTTCCTTGGACTGTTTTTAATGAAAAACTTTGACTATTTAAGAAACTAAGCTAATTTCACCTAGTGAACCTCTTTAATGAGGAAAGTTATTTCTTCATGCTTTTACATTGGAAGCCCCATCTATGTTGGAGATCACAGACTGAAAAATGTTAAAAATCAAGCGAAGTTCTGCGAACTCAAAAATATTCTAGCCAAACTACAGAGCCCAGTGCATTTAACAGGTCAGGATATGCGTCGTGGGATCGAAATCATTCCTCCGGCTGGAGGGGGAAGCCTGGGTGCAAATGGAGAGGGACTTAGTCTAGGACTTTTGTCTTAGATATTTGATAACTTCTACTTTGAAATAACGCCTCGAAATCTTGTGATTCTGGGTGGGCTTGGAACAGACAGTGCCTGTTTATCTGATCCAGAATCTAAATACGTCAATGACTAAAAATAACTCTGCTTTGAATGCAGAGACCTAGTCTTCCAGCCAGTGCCCCTACCTTTATGTACGGTTCCACTTCCCCAGGAAAGTGACTCAGTTGACATGACCCTGTCCAGGTGGGGACCTGTCTGTGTTAGGAAACATATCCCTGGCACAGGAGAGGGAGAGAGCCAGTCACACATAGTTACCCAAACGACGCTTTCTACACGAAGCTGAGATGATCGCCGTATATTTTGGTGAAACTTGGAGAGGGGACTCTGGTAGGTGGCATATACGGCTGACCCTTTAAAAGCATGGGGTTGCCCAGTTGGCGTGGCGAAGTGGTTGAGCATCAGCCTATGGACCAGGAGGTCAGGGTTTGATTCCTGGTCAGGGCACACGCCCAGGTTGTGGGTTCGATCCCCAGTAAGGGGGTGTACAGGAGGCAGCCAAACAATGATTCTCATCATTGATGTTTCTATCTCCCTCTTCCTTCCTCTCCAAAATCAATAAGGACATTTTAAAAATAAGTGAATGAATGAATGAATGAATGAGTGCATGCATGGGGTTAGGGCATCTAGAAATTCAAACTTTCTAGTTGGCACTTGGCGTACAGGATCCCCAACCTCCAGGTTGACCCATGGATGGTGTGGGTTTGAACTGTGCAGGTCAGTTGAATTGTGCTCAGTTGATTCTTAAGTATAGACACACGCGGTTCAAACCGGAGTTGTTCAGGGTCAGCTGTGTCACCTGCCCTGCAGTGTAGCATGTTGGCACATGTTGAACCTTCTTGTTCCTTTCCTGCTGCTGACCTTGCGAGCGTGTGTAAACACTCACTCGAGCTGTCACTACCTGTATTCCCAGGACATCCTGTTAACAATTTTGTTGTCCGCTTCCTTGCAGCCAGAGGTCCGCTCAAGGTCGCACAATGGCTGTTTTATTTGGAAACCGTATCACAGAAACCTGCGTTGCCATTCTGTCTCTGGCTGTGCGGGTAATTCTGAAACCTCGGATTTTACTTTCAAATTCACCCACAGCGCAACCACACTAGGTCTGAAGAATGCATCCCAGACAAAAGGCCAATTTCGGTTGACCTTAATTCTCCCTCCGTGGCATTCCTTTAGTTCTGTGTGTTTGAAATTCAAGGCCTGTCCTGGCTTCAAGTGCAGTTTTTTAAAAAGTCTGAGACAGAAATGTATTATTGGACCGACCCTGCGTCGCGGAGGCCAGTGATGGTTTTATGCATGAGCCATAGTACTTTTCTTGTTAGTGGTTTCAGAGCCTTTGACTGCTCCTTCCCCTCCCCTCCCCTCCCTGGTCCTCCCTCGGATTTCTTGAATCATGCTAAGGAACTCGATATTGCTCTTGTCCTGCAGGATGTAAGCTAACGTTGGCAAAGTTGTCAGGGGAAAGAATTCAGTTTGACAAACAGTAGCGTCATTTCGTGGTGACTGTAAATGATTCTCCTGAACTGGAGACTCACCAAGAAGCCAAATGCCTTTTTTAAAATGTATTTATTTAGCATACATCTAACAATAATGAGTTTTTTAAATATTTGGAGAGTAAAGATCATCCTTCATCCCCCCAGCCTAACCTATTTATTACCATTCTGTCATTTTTACTTGCACGCGTTGTTTTAAACAGTTTGCTTTTTCACTTTAGAAAATAGCACAATATTGCTGTCTAGTTTTGCCATCTTTGGTACTTTAAGGGCCACATAATATCACCATGTAGATTTTTCTGAATTTGCTGAACCGCTTCTGTATTATTGGGTCTCCAAAGATGGCCTGCATTTTGGCCGAGACCATCAAGGCAATAGTCCACTTGAATCACGTGCCATTTTTTTCCCTTTTTGGGTGCACTCCTTGGGATCAAAACCTACATTTTTGCATCAAAGTGAAACTTGGAGAGGGGACTCTGGTGGGTGCATGGAGCGCCATCTCCTGGAACTTGTGCCACCACGGTGCTCTGTCAGGGTGCCACACAGAGACATGGCGTTTGGAAAGACTGCATGTCAGCTGCTCTGGCCAGCTCAGGGCTGTGGCTTCTCCGGGTTCCGTCTAAAGAAGAGGGCCTTTCCCAGTCTCTCCAGACGCCATCGGGGAGGTTTCCCCAGGAGAAAACTGTCAGTCATTTGAACTCACTGCTCTTGTGAAGGAAATGTATCCACGGAAAGATCCCCTCATGTTGTTTTTGGGGGGGAAGTGGAGTTACCACCCGCCTCACACGGCAGGAATTCTAGTCCACGAAGCAAGAACTGCCTGCGTAGGAATCCTAACATCTGTACCTGCTTGGCCCCTCTGAACCTCCGTGTCCTCATTATATATGAAATATGAATAATGCCTGTCTTGCCAGGCTGTTGACAGAAATGATGAACTTGATCCAGTGTCTGTATGTGCCTGACTCATAGAAGCACCCAGAATGGATCGTTATTCTGGAAAACATGTAGCCTGGAGCGAGACATAGCTGAACTGGATTCTCTGATCTTGCTATGTAATAGCTCTGCGGTCAGCAGAGGCTAATCATACTGTGGGGTTCTGACATGAAGTAGCAGAGAGCGCCCTGTCAGCTATGCTCTCTAGTGAGCAGAGGGGCCTTCAACTTCCTGCAACTCGGTGATGGTGAGCAGGGGTGGGGTGGGGTGGGGTGGGGTGGGGTAGGGTGGGGTGGGGTGAGCTAGGGTGCGGGTTAGGTCCAGACCCCCTGGCGAGCTCTCAGTGACTTCCCCTTTAATGCGTTTCTTTGTTGCCTTCTGCTCTCACTCTTGCTGGCCTGGACTTGCCTCAGCTTTATATACCTTTTCTCTACTGCTTAGTCATCGTCTGAGTCATCATTAAGGCACGTACCTGGCCCATCGTGGCCTTTCCTCTGTCACCTTCTCTTTTCTCTTTTCCAGTTTGAGTTGCTGAGGGGGTCAGATCTGATCCGCCCAGCTCATCTTTTCTTTCCTCCATCCACCTCCTGGGTTGCTAGGAAACCCTGGTCAAGCTCGCTTCCCTGGTCCTTTCGCAGTAGCCAGAGGGAAAGTGCGTGGTCTCCTGCTACCAAACCTTGCTCTCCCTCATGTGATCTTTGAGTTGGGCCTTCCTGGAGGTAGCTGTTGTGATCCACACACATGATCAGACATTATATGTCTGATAAAGTATATTGATAAACATGGTAAGAATTGGGCGAGATCTTTCTCTGTTCCCATGTTATGCAAACATGGAAACATTCTTGAGGCAAAGGGTTAAGGGTAACTTTTGGGTCCGGAAAGATTTCTCCTCTCTTGACGCGAGGCGGAGCTTGGGTGGAATGCGGCGAACTCTGGCTCCGTGAGTCAGGACTTCCACGGGCTCGTGTTTTTCATGAGCATGTCATTCAAGGAAATCCTGGCCGCGGGGTCACGGAACAGGCCTCTCTGTTTACCCTTCTGCCGAAGTAAAAAATGTGAAGCATTTTATAATCCATCTGAAGATAAACTTGTGCTTGAGGTCTGTTCTCCGGAGCTTGGGGGCAAGTTTTCAGTGGAGCCTGTTTTCTAAATATTTTCAAATTTTGTGATAGCCTTTATCCCAACATGGATCATGGAAAGCGAGGGGTTCCAAATATTAGTTAAAGACATCTGAGGAACTAGAAGTTCCAGCTGACACTCCGAGACTACTTTCTTCAAGCTTAAGAATTATTTTCCATCCAAGTCCTCACTGAGAGGGATAGTGACTAAACCTGTAACCTATTCACAACCCAACATGTACTTTTTTTTAAGCAGCACTGAGGACATGGAGACAACTTATGAAATACATGTTTTTCTCATGTGCTGATAGATAGCTAATGAGAAACGCATGTGTGGTTTATACTGTCTGGGTCTAGCTATTTCGTTTATTTCTGAAACATACGGTCCTTTTTTTTTTTTTGTAGTAATCCTAAAGTTCATTTGTTTTTTTCCCCTTTTATACCTGTTAGCCATGTTTATTTATTCATCTGCAAGTGTTTATTGTGCATATACAATGTGTGAGAATTGTGATAGCTGCTGGGGACTAAATGTCGGTAGTCGTGGAACTAAGAACAAAAACTAAGAGAGAGAGAGATGTCCCTTGAATGTAATCCCGTCCCCTCCAGAATCCCCTACCCCAGTTCCCCTGGCCACCTCTACAGGTGGAATTGAGATTTTATTGTCCAAGGTTCTTAACTCTATGTCAACTCTGTGGCTGCCTGAGGCACTTACACCTGAGGGGTTATCAGCGTCTGATCTGGGCAGACCAGAGGGATCTTAGACATCCCCCTTGTGATGCCTGGCAGTCTTTCCTCATAATCAGAGATACCAAGCCTGCCCCACCCCCCTGAGCCTCCCCCCATGCATACACCTCTTGATAGCACCCCATCCCTCTACACCTCTTCCTAGTCCTTCTCAAACCTGGGAGAAGGGCTCATGTTAGGTGAAAGTGGCATACAGGCAGGAACCCCCTGAAAACTGGGGAGATCCCATGTTCATAGCCGCTGCACCCACTGCCGTATGTGTTTCTTCCCGTTTTACTGTCTGTTCATTCGAGCACCAGGCGAAGTGGGTGGCTTACAGTGTTAGGAAGACACTGTCCAGATGTAAATAATTCCCACCTCCCTCCCCTTCCTATCCCTTGTCAGAGCCTGAAACCTGGGAAGTCATGTGAGGCCATGTGGCATAGCCGGTTAGAGACCGAGTGTGATACAATAATGACGGTCACTAGGTTTTATTTAAGGACAGCACTTCTAATTTCTGCTGATTCTGTTTGAAAATCTTGTGTAGTTAACCCCAACCCCTGCTGGATCAGAACCATGCTTGCTTCGTCTCGTTTGCCATCTACTCCTTGGTCTTGGGGCATACGGGAGCACACAGTCAGGCAGCAGGAGAGGCTTCACGTCCCTGGCAGTGCCCGTATAGCCCCACAAGAGGTCTGGCGGGGTTTGAAGTGAATCATAAGCACTCAGATGTCCACTGTGAGGTTTTCTTTTCCTCGGCAGTGACTCGTGAGAAGTTACTTCAGTTATTGGCTGAGATGAAAGAGGACACGTTTAAAGGGAGTGGAAAATACGAGGATGTTTGAAGCTTGTTGGGAACAAATGGGAGTTTGGGGAAAATCCCCGTGGAGCATTCTCCCCTGCTTAGTAATCCCAAGGCATGGAAGAAACCTCCAGCCATGCTGGTGTGTGAGTCATCTCCTTATTGCTCTGAATTACAGGCAGATCGCTATTTCTTCAATTAACTCAGGTCATGGATTTTGTGAACGGTACTCTGTGAAGAGACTTTTTTTTCATTCTTCTTACCCCTTGCCTTCAAAACATTCAAAAAAATTCCATAAGTGAATGGACAGATGTCCTTCTGGAATTTATTTTTCAAATTTATTTTTCAAAAAACCATTGATGGGACAAATAGGGAACATGCTTTCATACGACTTATGCCAATATTGAAAAAAATGAAAGGAACCAGAGAATTGAGATGAAGATATCTGGGTATGTCTTGGTGTTTTTAAGGAAGAAATCAACAAGTCAGTCGGTAATTATCCAGTATCTCTATAAGCATGAGAAGCAGGACCATTGCATTTGGAATATAACTGTGAGGGAGAGAGCGTAATCACATGGAGTTCCATTCCCAGAACTAAATGTACCACTTACGGAACCTCTGCTGTTCACCAAGCACTTACTGCCTCCCTGGTCCACTCATTGGCTCTGTGACATAGTATGGCTGTCCCTAGGGAGCTTTGTTTGAAAGGGTGCACATTTTGGACCAACTATTGTGTGTGAGAGTTACAGCGGGGGAGGGGGAGTTAGAGTGGAAGATGGTGCACATGAACCATTGTGCCTTTAAGGTGCCTACACTTTGCATGAACCACTATCCTGAACTGCACTCAATTGTAATTTGCAGGAGGATTCCTTAGATCTTTGTGACATTTCTGGCATGTGATAGCTTTTTAGAAGTCAGAAACCTAAGACCGTTTGTCAGTGTTATGACTTGGGGGCATGTGAATTATTAATACACTAGAAGGTATCATTAGTGCCTGCTGGTTCTTTATAATGAAATTTAGAAACATCCGCAACTTAAAACTGCCCTTATTTCAAAGAAACTTGATTCTTTGACAAACTTGCCAAACAGGTGGTCTTACAAACAATAAACACTTTTATTATGAAAGTTAAAAAACTGGCCATTAGGTTAACTCTCAGTAACAGGCATGTATAGGAGAGAGATGACATCCCAGAGTGCTGGAATGCTAGGCAGCGGAATAGTGTTAAGTGAAAAAAGCAGAATACAGAGCACATGTGAAACCTCCCTTAGTTATATAGGAATCATGTACATGAAATCAAGATAAAATTGTTTTATAGTCATGGAATTATGGGTAAAGTTTACAATTCTTATTTTTCATTTGCTTCGTATTATGTTAACCAAAACCAAAATGTTCTGAAGTTTTCCTTTTTGCCTGTAAAACAGACATTCTGAGTGCCTTGTGGCAGGAGACATCAGCTTGGGGAGAAATGTCTGCTTTTATTACTTTTAGCAGTGAAGTGCATTAAGGTTATGGGACACTTGTGAACAGAATTATGTTTTTAAATCATTGATTTTGACTTTTGAGACAATGCTTATTACCCAAGGGGCTTAGAAAAAGTCGCCCAGTCTCCCTGAGCTTCATTTCCTCAGAAAGGAAAGATGGTAATGGCATTTGGGCAGCTGGGCACGTCCGATGCAGACAGTAACAGTGAGAAGGAAATCGGAATGCTGTCTTATTTGGGAGTAACATTAATGCCCCTGGCTACTGCCCCAAAGCACCGATGGCTGTGTTGGTGGCTGCAGAGTGGTTGCTGCTACTGAAGAAACACCCATGGGCGACTGTCAGTTTCCTTCTGAGCACTGGACAGTGGGGTCGTCTCTGTTCAGACAGCAGACAGCTCCTGGGCTGCATTCCCGCCGTCTCAGTGTGCATATCCCACAGCGCAATTCGTAGCTAAGAGAAGTAATAGCTAGTGTCCCTGCACAGCAGTGGTTTTGCGCATCACATTTATAAAACCTTCCTGAGCATACATTGCATGTACACACACACACACACACACACACTCTTCCGTACTAATCCTATATAATAGAAGAGAAACATGCAAATTAACCATCCCTCCAGTATGCTCAAGCCACGCCCACCAGCCAGTCAGGAGCGATTATGCAAATTAACCCAACTAAGATGGCATTGGCCACAGAGCTAGAGCGAATAGGAGGCTTGGTTTGCCCCCAGCGATGGAGGAAGCCAAGCTTCCCACTTGCCCTGGCTGGCCCTTGGCTCTGCTCAAGGCTACAAAGTTTCAATTATAGAAGATAAATCCCAGAAAAAAAAGGAGAGACTGGGAGCTTGGGTCATGGAGGGGCATGGACAGCCTGAAAACAGCCCTCAGCCCCTCACCCAGGCTGGCCAGGCACCCCAACTGGACCCCCACCCTGATCCGGGACATCCTTCAGGGCAAACTAGCTGTCCCCAACCCATGCACCAGACCTCTAGCCTATATAATAAAAGGGTAATATGCAAATTGACCTAACAGCAGAACCACTGGGAATGACTGGTCACTATGACACACACTGACCACCAGGGGGCAGACTCAATGCAGGAAATACCCCCTAGTGATCAGTGCACTCCCACAGGGGGAGCTCTGCTCAGCCACAAGCCAGGCTGATGGCTGCCAGTACAGCAGTGGTGGTAGGAGTCCCACCCGCCTCCTCAGTAGCGCTAAGGATGTCTGACTGCCAGCTTAGGCCTGATCCCCTGGGGGAGTGAGCTTAAGCCAGCAGGTGGACATCCCCTGAGGGGTCTCAGACCACAAGAGGGCACAGGCCAGGCTGAGGGATAGCCCCGAGTGCACAAGTTTTTGTGCACCAGGCCTCTAGTATTGTATAATTACAAAACAGAAAATACAAAGAGAAGTTCTAATGTTTTCCTTCCCACACCCCCGTGGCTGTCGTGTACATTCTAGGGAGATCGCCGATCTGAAGAGGAGATGGTTTCAGAGCTACACATTCCTTTCCTTTTCTTTCCAGAGTAACTCCAGCAGCCATGGAAAGTGGTTCCTGCTAACTCTGTGCCTCCTGGGAACCTTAGGAAAAAATAGATCTAAGTGCCTGCCCTGCACGTTCTAGCTGAGGCTCGTCGAGGGTTGCCTCTGTTCCACGCACCATCTAAGCTCTTTGTTTACATCTTTAGCTCACTTAATCCACATAACTGTGAGATAGGTTGCTGAGGAGGAAACTGAGGCAGAGCTGGGCTCAGTGTCTGGGCCCAGTCATGTGGTTAGTTAGTAGCAGAGCCCCAAATTCTGTGCTCTTAGCCACCATGTTTAAATCCCAGCACCTTGTCGGCAGTCACGTGATTCTCGATTGTAGATAAAATTGTGTGATGAAGCTTAAGTGACCTTAAGCCATCAGTACCATATCTTGAATCATTGGGTCGAGACTAAGACATACAGGTTTAGTGGGGCACGATAGAGCCTCAGAGCTGGTAGGGAGCTAAATAACTAGTTCAGTAGTTCCTAATCTGTTGCTAACAGACTAGCTCATTGGTTCCTAACCTCTTGCCAGCAAAAGCTGTTCTATTAGGAGGTGGGATAAATTCTAAAGATCCTGAAAAGATGTGACTCAGGAAACTCCTTTCTGGACTAGGTTTTAATTCTTTTAAGGAACTCTCATTATGATATAATATGGAAATGGTGTATTCATAACTTTTTTGGTCTTTACCTCGTTCTACCTATAATTATTATTTTCCTAAGCATGGAGCTGAAATTGCTTCATGATGAAAAGGCCGTGGTACTTGTGGGTGGGTGTGCCACGCCGAACTTTAGAACTACAGCAGAAATTAGAGGTTCCCAAGGTAATTGCTGTGATTACTGTTTTCTATTTGGCCCAGACAGGAGCTCTTGAAACACAATATTCTACTAATTTTTTAAATGTACAGTTTGCAAGGCAACAAGGAAATTACTGAGAGTATGTACTATTTCTTCCCCCTTTTCTATGAAAGTTAACATCTTGTTGGGTCTCTTGCAATTGCTGAGGAAAAAGTAGACATTGACTATGTTACAAGATATTCTTTAAAATTTTAACACTAAGCTAACATTATGATATAGTATAAGGGAATTATTTTAAAAGAAAACAATTTTCTAATTATAACAGCCCCAGCTAGCAACTGCTTTTAAACATCTCTGTGTATCTCTCTAAACTTTACACAGCTGCATAATTCATATCTTTATAATATACTAGAGGCCTAGTGCACAGGTAGGGTCCCTAGTCCTGGCTGACGATCAGGGCTGATGTGCAAGGCAACTGGCAGGGCAATTGGGCTGCTCCCCCGCCCCCCCCCTTCCTGGCAACTACCTTGGCTAGCCTGGGGCCTGCAGGCTGAGGGCAGTTCCCACGTTGCGCGTCTGCCCCCTGGTGGTCAATGCACATCATAGCAACCGGTCATTCCCCTGTTCAGTTGATTTCCATATTAGGCTTTCATTATGTAGGATGTGTTTTAAGTTCTAAAGGTGTTTCATAGCATTTGCCCATATCACATAATAGATCCCTCATGAACGGCAGTTCTTACCTTTCTAATTGCATATATAATTTTTAGGGATCATGTTTTAAGCCACCTATTTGTTTCCTGTTTTATTTTGCCAAATAACTGAATCTAGGTTATTTCTAACTTTTTATACGGTAAAACCTGCTGACGTGTTTTATAGTATCTCCTTTTTGTTTCTTGTTGAGGGTATGAGTGGTAGTAGTTTTGACAGGAGTAAGAGGGATTATTGGGTGAAATGGAAGAGCAGTTTTGTGACTGGTATACAATTTGTCCTTTCTATGGATTGTGATATTTCTCTGAAGTATCTCCATTCCTTGTTTTTATGACTTTTTCTGTTTTTCATGGCTCTGAGAGGCTAAAAAGACACGTCAGTATTATTTTAGTTGGAATTTAAAAAATCATCCATGTCATTGAAATTATTAGCAGGTGTTTACTTTTTTCGGTTTCTCTTGTTGATGTCTTTTGTCCTTATTCTTCTAGATCTCTATACTAGCAAAGTAAGCATTCCACAAACTAATTACAGATGCCAACTTTTTCTTTTCTTTTTCTTTTTTTGCAGTTGTGTTTTCCTCTTAGTTCTTCTATCTTGGTTTTGTTAAGTATTGATTGAAGTAACTTATCTTTTTCCTGGTGGTATCTGTTGTTGACATTATGAAATCATTAGGTCTCTTTAAGTGATATACCTAGTATATTGTTTTAGGTTTAACTTCATTAGATTTCTTTTTTAAATACAGAGTTTCCTATATTGATGCCCCAACATTGTTCTGCAGGTGTGCAAAAAAAAAAAGAAAGTATTCTGCTTTTAATTAATCATTTAAGTTATTTTAGTTGTGGTTTGTTGGGTTATAAATTGATGCCCATTTCTTCGAACTCTCCCAGTATTGCATATTCGCCGTGTGGTGGGCACCCGGGGGAGAGCTGTAGTTAGCATATGGTGTGCTGCACAGATTTCTCCCCCTTTTCTCCAGTAGACTTCCCAGTCTCCCTCTGAAACAGCTTTCTACAGCTCACAGGATCAGAAATGCCACTGGAGTTCATCTCATTGTGTTTTTTAATAGTAAATTAGTCTTTTCAACGAGCATGTTTTGCATGGGAAGCGATTCTTCGTTGTTAGAAATAAGTCTCCGTGCAGATGTGTCGCTGGGGTTTCCTGGTCTCCTGTGGAATGAAGTCTGTCTTTCTTAGTAAAAGGCAGCACTTAATGCTGACCACACCCACAGACAGCAGCTCTGAGGTTTCCTTTGGAGAACACACAGGAGGCCTAACCTCAGCCGAGACACAGACGGCACCAACGGATCATGACTCGTATTCCCTTCCAACTTCTGTCCTCTGCAAATGGGGAGCGGGGCCTCCTGTACAGAGCTCAGCGCCTGGCGTGCTTGGGCGTGGTGATGCGTGGAGTAGGGTGTGTTTTATAAATGGAGAGGCCCATCAGCTGTGGCAGAAAGAACACAGACTTTGGAGTTAGACTCTACGGGCTGGGAAGCTGGCAGTAGTCACTGACTCATTGGCTGGCTCTGGGCACTTGCTCTGGCTCAGTTTCTTCCCCTGCGGAAAAAAAAAACATTATTAGTGCTTGATGGGTCTTTCGGTACAAAATTCAAGGTGAACTTTTGGAAATGTGTCTTGGAGGACAGGATGTGACAAAGGGCTGCAGAAGTGGCTGGGATTAGAATATGAGGCCGAGCTGTGCTTGACCCTTTTTGCGTAGAGATCGTCCATGTACGATCCTCCCCTGGGGGCTTTCGCTGTTGATGCCAGCTGTGTCACTTCCAGGAAATGAAAATGTCTTCCATCTGAAATAAAATCTAACCTGCTGACAGGCTTAGCTGAAGCAGTGCACATAATATCTGTAAGACAAAAAATGTTTGATTTTCAGAAAATCAGAGCCAGGAAGGGCTGCAGATTGGTCCAGTTTTCCAAATTTCCAGAACAGGGAGCTGGGAACCTGCCAGGTCTGAGAAGCAGAGTCAGATTTGGGTGCCTGGTGACCCCCATCAGTGAAATCCTGGGGAGGAGTCAGAAAGCTGCCTCCACAAGGGGGAAAGGAACTGAGTATATAGGTAGCATCTTAGAAGGCTATTTGCAACCATTTGTCGCTCATAGAAATGGAAGAAACAGTCGTTGAAAATGAAGAGAGGCATTCGCAAGGGGAAGGGGAGGTTTCGGGAGACGTGATAAAGCCCAGCCTTACAGGCTGAGCCTGAGTCTGTAAGATGGGTAAGGAGATGGCGAAGACAATGCCAAGTTCAGGAGTGTTGTTGAGAAAAGAGAATTCTAGCTACTGGAATCAGCACAAATAGAGCCACAGAGGCCAGAAGGCGGCGTGGGGCGGGGGGCACCGTGAATTTGGATATAAAGAGAAAGGTCAGAGGACACGGTGGGCGTCTGCAGAAGGGAATCTGTGAAGCAGTTGGGGTGAGGTGGGGACGGGCTTTATCATCTCTGGGTGGGTTTTAAGTGGAGGGAAAAGCTACCCTGGCAGGGGTGTGGAGGGCAAACATGGGAACAGCCCGGAGGTGGAGCCAGGCTCTGGCTGGGCAGCATCTGGTCCTGAAGGCAGGAGCTGTTGCGATGGCCTGAACCGTGCTGGGAGGGAGAATTGGCGGGTTTAGTGGCTTGTTGGGTACAGAGGGTTAAGCAAGAGGAACGTGACCTCGAGTCCGGCCAAGCTTCCTGATCCGCATGGGTGTGGAGGGGACAGGCGTATTTTTGGAGGAAGCCTGAAGTTGGGGGTGTGGTCCAGGGGGAGAAAGTGTATTGAGCCACACAGAAATTCTCAGGAGAAGTTCTGTTTGTGAAATACCCAGCTTGCGGCCTCTTCCCTTCCCTGTTCCTCTACTTCCCCGTCCCAGCACATCAGCAGAGTCACTATTTTGAAGGTAGGTCAGGACTAGTCACCTCGTTCTTCCAAAACCCCAAGGCTCTGTCTTCACTAACCGTCGCCTTCAGAATAAAGCGCCTCTCCTCCCAGCATGACTGGCCGCGGCCATCTCTTTATCTGCCACGTGGCCACGTGCTCCAGGCATCTGGTCTCCTCGGTGCTTCTGAACACCAAGCATCTGTCTTCTCAGGAATGTCCATGTGTCCTTGCTTGGTTTCTGTCTCCCACTTGGAAGAAGGAAAGTGTCTTACCTTCACCAGATATCTCTGCAGCTAGTGTGGCCTTGGCGTGTGGGTGCAGGACCAGCCCAATCTGTGGGTGCTCTTCTCCATCCCTCAGCCCTTGGCAAGGTCTAAACACTTGAGTGACCTGCTGTGGGCCAGGTTCATTTGCCTGACATTGCTGAGCCCTTGCTCCAGGCCTAGCATAGTTCCTGCCCTCCAGATGTGCACACACCCACCAGCCGTGTCTGAGAAAGCAGGGAAGGGGGGACTCTTGTGAGTTAGCGTTTTCTGTGGTGCCTTTTCTTTGGTTTGGGGAGTATGATGGGTGGTATTTTCATGCCTGAATGGAATCTTTCCTCAGAACGTTCAGGATGTGTTTCTGAAGGCGCTACATGGAATCTTTGCTGTGAAGTAAGTTCTCTGTGGGGCCCAAACCTTAGTAGGTCAGCATCTACAGACCTTCGCTGTCTGTAGGTTAAATTCCACCCCATGCAACCATGCAGCCATAGGTAGTGTCGAGGACCGAGATGTTTCTGATTGAGCCTGTGTGGACACAGGAGACCCTGAGTCGTAAGGACCCTTTGTAGAGTCTAAAATAGCTCCAATGGCTTAAAACCCATATTTGTGGATGACATGTTAACTTTCCATTTTTTGGTTTCATTATGCAAATCAAAAAAAATTTTTAGGTTGATCATTTCTCCTTGTGTAGCAGCCTCTTTTGGTTCACATTCATCTTGAACTTTACAAGTGATAACATCTTCACTTCCTTTCTGTGAGCTGCTGCTGCGTGTCTACAGCTCGTCCCTGCTGCCCCTTTGAGACCAAACCTCCGGTGATGCTGGGCTGCACAGCTGTCCCACGGTCACTTCCCAGCACCCCGTGCACCTGCCGGCTTCGCTGATTAACAGGGCCTCTGCTTCCAGCATTGAATGGAACACTGAAAAAGTATAGAGAGGGAGCGAGAAGGAGCAGGCCGGGCCCCTTTAGATGTGGGGGGAGTTTTGAGAAAAAGATTTCAGTAGAAAGGTCAGCAATTGCAGAAGCTCGGAGGCGGGGACACACTGGATGGGCTCCGAAAAACTGTGGGTGTGGATTAGACTTGAGTGGTGCGAGCGTGGGGACACAGGGCAGCGGGCAGCGGGCTGGACCTCAGCAGGCCTGGCAGGCAGCAGTGAGGACCTGGATTTTATTCTAGTAACAATGAGTCCATTCACCCTTTCTTCCTCATGTGCCCGTGTTCCTTTCATTCGATTCAGCAAATTCTTACTGAGCATCTTCTATGCAAAGAAAGAAACACACATAGTATTGTCCTTTGAGAGCTTCTAGTTTATTGAATGGGGGAAGAGACAGAGGTATACAGACATAAAAGATACAGCAAGTGTGGATAGAGCCCCGTGCAAGCAAGGATGAATATTTTATGAATAACTTCTTTCATCGATCTTATCAAGAGCGGTGCAGGCCTCCCACTTAGTATTCTAGTGACGGTTTTGTTGTTGTTTTGCTGCAGAAGGTGGAGGGGGGCCATGCAGCTGGGGAAGCAGAGGTAGCTGCAGTGTTTGGTGTGCACACTTAGGCCAGTGCCTGGCAGGGTCCGGTTCTGAATACGCCAGGCACAGCTACTAATATGAATAAGCAAGTGAATGATACAAAAACCAAGTTTGCTGATCCTCAGAGCAAGTAGTTGCATGGTTAGCCTGAGCCCTCCTCTCCTCTTTGTTGAGGTAGTGGTCGTGCTCAAATTTTGTGCACTGGGCCTCTAGTAAAGTAATAAAATAGAAATGCTCCCTTTTTTTCCCTGAGTGAAAATTCTCCTCATTGAAGAAATCCCTTTGCTGGCAGGAGTACTTGTTCCAGAGACGTTTGCTGTGACTGCTGCATGGGTTTTAGGGGTTCCCCTCTCAGGAGCCCCTTCAGAGGGAGGGTGATGCTAGCCAGCAGGTTTTGAGCATCTGCTCTGTGCAAGGCTTTCTGTCAGCCTCCTCCAGGTCCATTGATACACTGAATGCTTAGCATCCCTGCAGGGTAGGTGAGATGTCTGTCCGCCTTGGCATGTATCTGGGAAATCCTGCCATGTTATTTTATTGTCACCCATTGTTTCCTTTCTCTAAGTATACCCATAAGATCTAGCTCCTAACATTCATGCTTATTTTTAAAAATCACACCTACCTAGAATAAGAGCAGCTTTTTCCACTTGACTGTATTGAAAAAGAGGTGCCATAGACTTAGTAATTCTAACACTGAACATCTTAATGAATATTAACACTAGGATTGCCAGTGCCTCTTTAATATAAGCATTATGTCTCAATAAAATGTTTTTAAGCACTTGTTGAATACCAATCTTAAGGTACAAAACTGACTTAAAATGTATGAATTTTGTCTGTGCTATTGAACAGTGTACAAATGCTCCAGGTGACCTCTTGGAGGAAGGGGCTCTGCCTCTGAGGCTGCGTGAGAAGACAGAGCCTGGCATCTGAATGGCTTAGGGAAGAGCTCCAGGCAGAGCAGTCAGCGAGTGCAAATGCCCTAGGTGGGAGCAAGCGCGGTGGGGCTTCTATGGGTCTCTAAGAAGGTCGAGGTGCTCTCTCCTGCTTTTATCATTTTCCTGAACCCTTCTAGTTGCCAGCTCTTCACATCATGCTTCTGTCCAGGTGGTTTCTCTGGGACCCTCTCTCCCAACAACCTATGTCGTATTTGTGTGTTCACATGACCAAACTTGGAGGTCTGTGCATGACATGAAAGCCGGAAGTCTGCCCTGACCGGGTGACTCAGTTGGTTGCGACATTGTCCCATACATCCAGGTTGCAGGTTCAAGCCCTGGTTGGGGTGTGTAAGGGAGGCAGCCGATCAAAGTCTCTCTTGTGCCTCCCTCTCCCTCTCCCTTCCTCTCTCTCTAAAATCAAGTTTAAAAAAAAAAAAAGGTCCGAAGTCTCAATGTCAAAGCTGGAAGCGCCCTCCTAGGTTAGCCCCCCCCCCCCTTAGTCAGGAGAGAAGATGACATTGCTGCATGGCAGCGTTTTCAATAGGGATAGTGTTGTTCTGTTATTAGAGCTGAGCATATGCTCCTGGAAATTAGTTGTTAATTCATCCTTCTTCGCTCTCTCTCTCTCTCCCTCACCCTTGTGAGTTCTTCACCTTCAGATTCTCGCTTAGAAATGCAGACAGGGTGACATGCCTGGGATGGGCTGAGATGTGAAAATGTTACAGCCCCTGTTATCCACCACTTTTCTCAGCTGCTCTTTGAGGTGGCACTTGCTGGCCCTGCAGGTGTTGCTCCTCGGCAGTTGGGTGCCTAATGCTTGGAGCACATTTAGGCGTGATGTTTCTGGAGGGCGTTGTCCTGAGTGATTGAGCGACAGTGTCCCTGGGGCTCTTAAACCTCAGCCCTTACAAGTGCCTTTTCCTTGGCTGCTTCTGCCAGGGGCCAAATACCAGAGTGTGAAAAGGAACGTGTCACCCACACGATCAAACTCCGATGCTTTTAATAACTTTTAAAAGGAAGTGCGGCCTAGCCGGTTTGGCTCAGAGCTAAGGGAGGGTACCTCGGTTGCAGGCTTCTCCCCAGTCCGGACCCTGGTCGGGTGCATGCAGGAGCCAACCAATTCATGTATTTCTCTGACATCGACGTTTCTCTCTGTCTTTCCATCTCTCTCTTCCACTCTCTGTTAAAAAAAAAAAGTAAGTGCAAACTTGACACCCTATTAGTTTATAGATGAGTCAGTAAAAATTCAACATAAATTCTTAGGCTTTTCCCAGGGGGAAATAGAAGGGTAGCGGATAGTGGTGTCCTAGAAGGTCGCGGCTGAGTCAGGAATGCTAAGTGTGCATGGGCATCGATGACTACTCATGAACTCCCCTTAAGCCCAGGAGCTGAGCTGATGGGTTATTCTCTTCCTGAGCAGAACTCGTTTCTTCTCAGGAACTGAGCGGGGTAAGCGCCAGAGAAACGTGGGTGAGCCTTCTGGAGCGCAGAGGTGCCCTGGTTGAAAGGCAGGGGCGGGGACTAATTCTCTGACTCGGTGTGTGACCTGTGGCAGGCTGCTTCACTTCTCTAAGGCCTGAGCTTTCATTTTTTAAAAAAATGGTAATAACGCATCTATAAAAAATAAATGGTGACCACCGAGATTATTTTTTTAAATTGATTGTATTTATTTCAGAGAGGAAGGGAAAGGGAGAGAGAGATAGAAACATCAATGAGAGTCATTGATCGGCTGCCTCCTGCACGCCCTCCTCCCCCCACCCCCCGAGGGATCCAGCCCACAACCAAGCATATGCTCTGACCATGAATTGAACTGTGACCTCCTGGTTCATAAGCTGATGCTCAACCAATGAGCCATACCGGCTGGGCGAGGATTGCTTTGTAAATGACCTGGCCATCGCTTAAACCTGCGCGTATTTGCATTTCTCTCTTTCCCTCACACACTCCAGCAACCTACATGTCTTGTAATTGTGTAACCTGGACTCGTGTCTTTAAGCTGGTGGTAGTCCCCCCTTCAGACTAGACTCCCTTAGTGCCTGTGTGCTGCAGATGCCATTGGCACGCAGGACCAGGTCATGGCTAGATCAGGGTCAGGGTCATCCCAGCTCTGCCACACCGGGCCAGTTAGACTTCCTAAGCCTCCGCTTCCTCATCTCAAGGCGCGGTGGACTGGTGTTTCCATTCATCCTGTGAGAAGCCACTCAAAGGCATTTTCCATGCTGTGCTTTTTCAGTAAACAGAATTTTAAAACCACACAGGTATTATGTCTTAAACTTTTTTTAGCCCTAAGAGATCCTCAAGTTTAAAGTGCTGTGGAAAGCTCTCGGGCAGCCTTGTTGACCAGCCCTGAGTATTTTCTTTAGGCTGAAGTGACCTTCAGTGATGAGATGTGTTCTGTTCTCGGGTCTAAGTCATTCAGTTGTCAAGCTTGCTCTCCTGCCACCCGGCTGGGACTTCTCGGGAGGAGGCGGGCGGGTGTTACGGTTTCTTAGGTGCCTTGTATTTTCTCTCTGGAGCTCGGCTTAGAATGATAACCGGACAGCAACCACATTATCCGCCACCCTCGACGCAGCTTTGTGGAAGGACCGTGCATTTAAAATGCTGCATCGTTGCTAAATATGTCAGCTTGCTATTGCTGTGTACTCTGCAAAACAAATGTAGTTACGGATGAGGTCTTATTTTTGAACTCACCAGTTTTTTTCAACATCTTTTTCCCCTGTGTTTTCTCTTTCAGGCGCTAGACCAAGATAGAACAGCTTTGCAGAAGGTGAAGAAGTCTGTGAAAGCGATCTATAATTCTGGTCAAGGTAAGGCCTCGTCAGAGCAGATAACATGAATTATAGGCAATGTCTGCAGTTTCCTCTGTTGTCTGTTAGATGCTGAGGTTACAGAAGATTTGCTCTAAATGGAAAAAGCAGTAGGTTAAAGAAGTGCAGTTTTTCTACCTTTTTTTTCTTCTCAGTCCAACCCTGCTACTGTTTCCAACGTAAAAAGAAAAGCATGAGTTGCAGTGGGTTATATTATACATTAAAAACTTGATAGATGGTGGATCGCTTCGAAAGTTATATAAACGTCTAATTACCCTCCTGTATGCCTGAAAGTAATATAATGTTGACTGTCAACGGCAATAAAACATTTGTTAAATACTTAGTGAAATTATAGGTAATCTTACCACAAGTGACATAGGAGATATTTAAAATCTCTGTGGCGATCTGTAAACCAGTGGCCTCAGTTACACACCTGAGGATCTTTCTCGAGTGTACCTTCACATTGGAAAGTCAGTGGAAGTCTACAGCCATGCTACCCTGCATGCACCCGATCTTGTCTGATCTTGGAAGCTAAGCAGGGTCGGGCCTGATTAGTACTTGGATGGGAGAAAATCAGTGCAAGTCAGAGAGGGGCAGGGGCGAGGGGGCCGTTAGATGGAGCCCTGGACACACCTCCGGCTACTCCTGCCTTGTGGCCGAGGGCATGCCAGTGACCTGTGTAGGCAGATGTTTTCACTCTGGGCCAGTGACTCTGTCACCTTGAAGATAAAAGCGTGTTGTCCGTGGGTAAGGAGGAAACCACATAAAGATAAGCTGTGGGGAACCGGGAAATGCATGGTCGGTCCCCGCGCCCCAGGGAAGGGGAGGCGAGGAACAGAAAATGAGTTTCTAGGTCTCTTCCCTCACATCTCTTGTCATTATTGCAGTGCTGCTTGTGTACCCAGAGGGCAGCAGGGTCTGATGGGAAGGGCACGGCTTGAAGGCCGGGGCGGGGGGGGGGGGGGGGGGCGGCCACAGGGAGGTTAGCATCCTCGCCCTGCCCCATGCGGTCACTTCATTTTTTGAACATCCATTTTCTCCCCATAAAATGGGGATCGTGGCATTATTACAAGGTTGTTAAAGGGACTTAATGAGCTCAGATCTGCAGAGAGCCAGCCACCTCATGGGAGTGCATGCATGTAAGTGCCACACACTTATATTTCATACACGTTTTATATTTCATCATCATGAGATCATAGTGCTGCAGGAACATGGAACGAGGCAGAACTCGGCCCTCGGTTGCTTTCCGGCCCTGCTCTCCTTCGGGCTGGGAATCCCGCCTCCTGAACTGGAAGCCTCGAGAGCCCCGAGGCCTGCAATGCTCTATAATCTTCCTGTTCACACTTTTTACACCTGGTTCCTTGGTACCTCTCTCTAATTTCTTACTTCCAATAAAACACTAACTTCTAATTAAGGTAGTAAATGATAGTTGTCTCCTTGCATAGTGACCAAGTGGTTTTGTTTAAGGCTTGGCCTGAATTAGGCACCCAGTTTTTAACTCCTGTCTTCGCTACATTGCGTGACTTCCACAGGGTGGCAGGGCCTCAGAGGCACCCGCTGTCTGGGAGGAGGCGGGTGGATAACTGCGAGGTGGTACAGGGGCCTCTGAGGTGCTGGCATGGTTCTGTTTCTTAATTTGAGGTTGATTACATGGTTATGTCTACTTTTTGATCATTTATCAAATGCTACACTTAGGATTTATATACCTTTTCATATGTATGCATGTCTATTATGCACTACTAAAAGTATATTTAAACTTTATCTACAAGTTGGTTCATCAAAGCATTTGGAAAAACAGAAAATAAATGGGGGGAGGTGCTAAATACACAAGTATATTATAAATAGGTGCTATACAGCCTTTATAAAAAAAAGAAAGTAAGGCAGTGTAGACCTGAGTTTGAATCCTTGCTTTGTCACCACTTGTTAAAGTCAAGAAAATTACTAACTTCTCTAAATCTTAAACTGCCTCACCACAAAGTGATAGAATAATAACTGACTTGCGGAATATTATCTGGACAAAATGAGGTGGTATTTAAGGCCTCTGACAACTGCCTGCTGCATAGTAGGTGCTTATTAACACCTGGTGAGGGGGAATGGCAGCGAAGGCAATAGCATGGTCTCCTCGGATTAATCCAGGCATTCCACAAATGGCATGGGCCACTCTGAGTTCTAAAGAGCTTAATGAGCCATTATCTGCCTCGGGAATAAGTGTCACTTCTCCGTAATGTTCCGGTTTGTGCTCCAGGGGCTCGACTTGTGAGCCGAGAGGAAGGGAGCCCCTGATTTGCAGCTGGGCAGTGCTGCCATGTTGACTGCTCGGAGCTCCATGCGACTCCTCTTTCCCAAGTGTCCCTGCTGAAAACACCCCTCCTTCTGTTGCCACATCAGTCGGCGGCTCCCACAGGCTCTTTTGCTCGAGGGCTGTGCTTTCCTTTAAAGCGTTTCCTTGGCCACAGCTGCCCTGGCTGCAGGAGCGGAGCTCGTCCCTGGCTGTGCGGGTGGAGAGTCTGGCTGCCTTTTTCCTTGTGATTGGGGCCACAGCTAAGTGAGCTTTGACCACCACCCCCTCCACCCTCACCTGGATTACTTCTGTGTCCTTCACCCTAGGTCTAGACTAGCTAGTAAATTACTTATAGCCACATAAGGCTTTTTAAAATTAAATCCATTATAATCCTAATTTAAAATTCAGATCCTCGGTCTCAGTGGCCACCTTATGTGCTCAGCAGTCACCTGGGCCCAGCCCTTCGGCACTGGGGCGTGCAGACACAGGCATCTCCACCCCCACACGCAGGTCCTGCTGCTGTGGGAGAACACGCACCCACCCCATTGTACTGTAACTGTGGCCCAGGCTCTCTTGCATGAGACCAGTGGGTCTCAGCTCTGGCCTGTTGTTTAGCATCACCTGGAGAGCTCTGAACACACAGAAGCAGGGCTCCCTCAGGCCCACGCGCCTAGCGCTGTTCTGCAGAGGGGCCCCGGTATTGGGGTGAAAATGAAACCCCTCCCTGGTGACTGGAATGTGCAGCTCGTGTGTCAGCTCCTTAATGAGGACTGTCCCGTGTCCTTCATTTGTACTTTATGTGTTTGTCAACGTCGCTTATGAGTCTGTTCAGCG
The DNA here is from genome assembly GCA_004026665.1 of Murina feae. Lineage (NCBI taxonomy): Eukaryota > Metazoa > Chordata > Mammalia > Chiroptera > Vespertilionidae > Murina > Murina feae. Next base: position 62,034 of record PVJC01001237.1, read on the forward strand.
GGTGTCTATTGAGCACTGCTACTGTCCTGGGTGTGGGTGTGGTGGACAATCAGACCGGATCTCTGCCTCCGTGATTGTACAGCCTCGAGGGAGGGAGAGGTGTGAGTCAGGTCCTCCAACAGCAGGTGTCATAGTGAGGGACTGGGAAGTGTTGTGAAGGAAAGCAAGCTCCCAGGGCACAGAGGGGAGTGACAAGAGGGGTCTGATGTAGCTTGAAGAGGGTCCTCAGGGGAGGACCTCTTGGAGGTCAAGGCATTCGCTGGGAGTTGATGTTCCACTGAGCTGAGCCAGACAAGCCTAGCTCAGTAGGTCTCCATTACCCCCGTTTATAGATGTTGAGGTTGAAGCCTAAAGAGCCAGACTAACCTGTGCAGGTGCCACACCGAGCAAGGATGCAACCAGAGCCTCGCCAGCTCCACCTTCGCTGTTGGCAGGTGCTCGGCACCCGCCTTCTACCTGACGCAGGGCGGGGCTCACGTGCGGAACGAATTGCTACCTGTTGGCTGGATGGGTCCCTGAGGAGCTCTCCGTGGACGGCTTAAATATTCACACATCGTGACTATCGTGCACGCATTGATCCAATGTCACCTCCCAGCAGCGTAATCCATGGGGCGACTTTGGGACAAACTCAGATCTCACGAACTGCTGGAACCCGGCAGTTTCTGCCGTCACCAACGACTGTAACACACCCGGGGTTTGGTCAGTTTGTGTGGGCAGCACTGGGACATTTCATTCTTACAAAATAGCTAGATGAGTAAAACAGCGGCCCGGCAGATCTTTCCATGAGACAGGCTCCGTGGAATCCGCTCGGTTCCCGGCCAAGGGAACTGGCCTCGTCCAAAGACGCCGCAAGAGGCTGCGCCCTGGTGTCTGTTTCCCAGGGTGTTTTTATAATGTTCTCGTTTTCTCACAGTGCTTAAGTGACACGAAGCATCTGATGCTCTTTAAAGGTGGAAGAAGCATTTCTGTGTTTCTGCTCTGAGATTACAACCTCTCGTCTACCCCACCCCCTTGGGTGATTCAAAAGATGGTGGAGAAGAGTGGAGGGTCTTAAGCTATGTTTGTATTGTCACACATAGGCCTTATCAGTATTATAAGAGCAGAAATCTTACTAGGAAAACCAGCTATCTCCCTGGCAGTGCTTTAGTTTGAAAATGGCTCTGGGAGTTTGTCTCTCCCTCTTGCTGTCCCTGCTGTGTATGAGGACATTTTAAGAACAAAACACTGAATTCTGTGGATGCAGGGAAAATTCTCCAAGCCATTTCGTTTTTCTAAGTTTTGAAGTCTTAACGCTATTCACCTGAGAAGTAGACTGTCATTTAGAACAGTGGTCGCCAACCTTTCGCCAGTGGCCCGAGGACCACCAGTTGGCGACCGTGGATTTAGAAGCTGTGCCTGTGTGTGTGTTCCTCACCCCCATCCTCACTCCCTCACTTTCTTCCCTGATAGCACACACTTTTAAAAGCGAGGAGTTTCTTGAACACGATAGAGATTTTATAATAAGTTGCAGTCGTTGACTCTCTTTCTTTCAAAAGATGGAGCCTAATTTGCTTCCCCTTGAATGTGGCTCCAAGTGGTGGTTTTAAATATTTTGTCCATCAATTGTTATTGACAGAAGCATTCGTCTGATATGCGTTAACTCTTGTCAGATTATCAACTGCAGACCTTTAATTATGAAAGTTACATGTGAGTGATTCACTGATGAAGCCCTTACTGAGCGTGTAGCCATAGGGCATTGGCAGAACACTCTTGGCGCACCGGGAGGTGATAATATATGACAGTGTCTGAAAGTGACTTAGAGAGGTGTGTCCTCGGCTCAGGCTGGGGATCTCAAATACCTGAATATAGGTCATTGGCATTTTATGTATTTGGTCATAACTATATAGGAAGTGCTGGAGAGCTGAGTAGGTAATAGAATTAAAAGAAGAGCAGTGATTTCTGCACTCTTCAACTTACAGTTCATCGTAAAGTAAATAAAGTGAGCTTTTAAAGTCTGCATGTATAGAAAGTAGCCTGTGGAGTCAAAACAACCCTTGAAAGTCCTTGGATTACCCATTGAGTACACTTCAGATATCACTACTTTGGTACTTACGAAATACTGACCCTCCTTTAGGAATCTGGTGTTCCACACTCACACACACACCTATAAGTCAGTAATCCTTAGTCCAGGAAGAAGCTCCCCTGGCCCCCACCCCCCCCCCACTCCGTGAACATGTGAAGAAAGAACAGATTGCCACCAGTTTTTCCACCACCCCCTCCATTCCCAACCACCATCCCCCACGCCCCACTCACATGCCCGTTGACTGGAATGGTGGCCCCCACCGCTGCTCTGTACAATGCTTTTACTCTCTTGTTCTTTCAGATGTACTAAGTTAAAGCTCATCAGTTAAAGACACCATTGTGGTTTTCAGTTGTTCCCAACTAATGCTTTTTGCTGTAGTTTCTTTAAGGACCACTCGCCTTGAACAGACCCCCCTTAGCATTACCGTAGGATTCTAAGGCCTGCCTACACCTCGCTGCCTCTTACTGCAAATTGCATTTGGACCTCACTTTTGATGGTTTATGTCTCACCAAACTAGGCTTGTTCCTTCCTGTATAAAAATGCTGCGCTGAAGTACAGTGAGAGCGGAGGGGTGCTGGCCTCGGGCTTGGTCTCTGGGTGGTGTTCTCCCCGGCTTTGCTTCAGCCTGACCTCGTGGGCACATGCTCTCCTCACCATGTGGAGCATCACGTAGGAAGCAGGCCCATCACAGGCCCCCACACAGATGCCAGCTGAAGGCAGCTGTGCTCTGTGATCATTGGGTGGTGAATCGATTTGTGCCTTTGGATGTGGCCACGCATGTCAAAGTTAAAGTCTGCGTCTAGGACTGGAGAGGCTCTCCACTGAGTCTTCAGCCAGAAAGGTAACTACTTACCGACTTTCTGACGCCATGTTTGGGTATGGAAATCAAGCCCGTGGCCATTGGAGCTGCGAGACAGAACGATTCGGGGCTGACGGGGATGGCTTGGCACGGCCAGTTTGTCACCTGCGCTCACGGGCAGCAGGAGGGTGTTCTCAGATCTCCGCTCCTGGTAACTGCGCACACGGCTCTTGTTCTTTCTGGAGAGCTCTGGGACACCCTGGGGGAAATGGCATTTTCTGTTTGTTTGCTTTCTTATTGTCCTCATTGTGAAGGTAAAATGTTTATTTACGCACGTGCTGTGTTAATAAACATTTCAGATGAGCTAAAAGAAGAAAACACTGATTAGCCATGTTTCTTTCTATTGTTTTCCATTGTATGTATTCTGAATTACAGGCGGCATGCTGAGGTGGCATGGCACAGGAGTTTCTAGTCAGTTTTAGGGGTTTTTGGAACCATTAATTGATACAACTAGTATGTTAGTACATGATCTATGCGTGTAATCTATACAATATTAATGCATAATAAGTGGTTAGTAAATAAGCTTTGATTGGAAAGGTGTGCTTTAAATGATTTGCTGACAGGTGTGCCTGAGCCAAAACTGTCTGGAGAGACGTGCAGAGGTGTCTGCCCAGCCAGGCCCTGCTCTAGTCCAGGAACCCGCCTTTAATGGGTTCTTTACTTACTCTACACATGGTTTATAGACCAAGAAGCTGAAGCTGAAAAGGACTAAGGCACATTGCCTAGGCCACAAACCTAATGAGTTAAATAACCTTTGTCTGCCGGCACAGGTGCGTGGTGAAAGCTTGTGAATGTAAAATAAAATGTGGAGAGGTGTTTTTAAACTGCACCATTGAAAAGCAGGCTTGGCTGCATTGAGTGCGGGGTAGTCACACTGTGGGAGGCCAGCATCGGCTAGGAATTGGTTGTTTCCTTTCTAGCTTCTCTTGGGGCCACTAGCAAACCAAAGTGTGACGTGTATTTCATCTGGCAGTTAGGAAGCCCGAGTGATGGAGCCGAAGAGGGGACAGCCTGGCCGTCGCAGAGCGTCTGCAGGTGCCTGTAAATGCAGGCGCGGCCCTGGGAACCGCCGCAGGCATCAGTTCTCGGGGTTCTGTTAGCGGATTGTCAGTTGCTGCAGAAATGGAAGTCTGCATGCCAAGCTTCAGATAACAGACACCCTAGGGGTTGGGGCAGATTCTTGCAGAGGCTGGGCTAGAGTTTTGACCTGCAACCCAGGTATGTGCACAGGCCGACGCTCTAATCACTGAGCACACTGACCAGGGCAGGAACGTTCTTTAAATAATGTCAGAACCCTTCCTTGTGCTATGTAAAGAAATACATATTATTGGATTGAAGACGTAAATGTGTGTGCCTTTTAAATACTAAACATTAGAAGGTTTAGGAACATAAGGCAGGAAACCCAAGTCTTTTCAGTAAAGATTGCCCGGGCCAACAATAGTCAAGTTTTTACATCCGATGACATTGAAAAGTGACATCTTTGTGCTGGTGAGATCATAGAGAAAGAGACGGTCTCCTATATGTGTTGCCATTGGGGGTGTGATTGCTACAGCCAGCCTCTTTGGAAAGAAACATGGCAATATTAATAACAACTTGAAATGCACACCCTATCCCTCACCAATTCTGCTTCTATAAATATAGCTTTTCAGAGATAAAGTGGCCGCATATAGGAGGAGCTTATGTATCAGAACATTTATTGCAGCCTTGTGTTTTGTTTGCAAAAACTGGAAGTCATGGTTATATAAATTGTGGTAGAGTTTGTTATGAATATAATCACGGGGAAATTAATTCATTGCATTTAATTATACTGAGTTTCTTAATCTTTGTTCACTAGGAAAAAAGCAAGCCATAGAATCTTGTAATAATATCCCGTCAGTTTGTTTTTTAAGTGAGAAAAGTGGAGAAAACCCTTATATTTGTGTCTGTGTCTCTCTCTGTGTGTGTATATATATATATATATTTTTTTTAATATAGTTTATTGATTTTTTTCAGAGAGGAAGGGAGAGGGAAAGAGAGTTAGAAACATCGATGAGAGAGAAACATCGATCAGCTGCCTCCTGCACACTCCCTACCGGGAATGTGCCTGCAAACAAGGCACACATGCCCTTGACCGGAATCGAACCTGGGACCTTTTAGTCCGACACTCTATACACTGAGCCAAACCGGTCAGAGCTGTGTGTATATTTTTTAAGGATTCAAAAAGTTCTGAGATTTCACTCAAGATGATCAGCTTTGCTTATTTCAAGGAGTTGGAATTAGAGAAGAGGAAGGGAAATAATTTTTGTCTTTCTACGTCTTAGGATAATATCAGAATTGTCTTTGTAATTTTATTAACAAATCTAATTAGAATTTTAGAAGTGGGATTAGTACTACCCAGCATGTGTAGAATAGTATAAAAGACCGCACCACTTCCCCTCTAGCCCAGCACTACGACTCACGGCTCGTGTTGCATGGCTTTACTATTGCAGTTTATAGCGCATTGTATTTTATGTGCCTGGCACAGGGCCAGCGCCGAGTACGTTTTGAAGGAAGGAAAAAGACTTGTTCGAAGAGACTTCACTATGTGCAGTGAGCATTTTACTGAGCACTAATTGTGTGTCCAGCCCAACGCTGGGACCTGGGTGTACAACAGATTCGCTGACCCTGGGGACCTCGCACTGCAAAAGGCCCAGGAGAGAATGAATAGCAGCTGTGCCCAGGAGGTTACACTTGCATTTGACCTTGAAAGAAGCTGTGACGAAAAGATGGGGCTTGGAATCAAATGAAGCTAAAGTCTGATCTGGCCTCACCATCGAGTTTCTGGGTTTTTTTTTAAATCTATAAAACTGCCTTGAAGGTGTTTGGGGATGTTGACAGTGACGGATGCCACTACACGGGCACTGCTGACCAATGGCAGCCATAATTACAGTAACAATCACAAACTAGCTATTGTCGCCGTCTTACTGGAAAAGGAAGTCACCACATAGTTACTGCTGCAGGGTTAATGCTGGGATGGTGTGTGTGTGTGTGTGTGTGTGTGTGTGTGTGTGTGTGAGAGAGAGAGAGAGAAAGAGAGAGAGAGAGAGAGAGAGAGAGAGAGAGAGAGAAAGCGAGAGAAAGCTCTTTCACCTGATGGAACATGTCACGTGACTAGTGCAGGGGGCTCATCTCCCCAGAGCGGTTGAAATCCTGAAGGAGTGGCCCTTTCTGGTTTGGTTGGTAAGACAATATTATTTTGTCCTTTCTTCAGATCTGAAAGAAGTCCCCAGCTCTTAGAATTATCTTACCTTCTGCAACAATACCAGGAATGCCAGAACTGGCGTACAAATACTTGAAAAGCATGGATCTCCATAATTGGTGGCTCAGATTTCTCCATCCCCACCTACTTTCTCCCCAGCCCCCACTTGACCAAGCTCCCACAAGGCCCCTAGCAATTGGACGTAGTGGGGATCTTAAAACAGCTCTGTCCTGCTCTCTGGAATGCCCTGAGCTGCTCGGGCCACTTCCTGCCTCCCATCCAGTCACACCCATGTCTGTGACAGCGCTTCCCACCCTGCAGCCCCACCAAAGCCCTGTATTTTCCTCTTCTTTGCTAAACCCCTAAATTTACATTCCATTCAAATTGCTTACTGCACTCTGTAATCCGCCCCCCTTCCGCCCTGGGTTGCCGCCTTCCTCCACCAGCATCTTGGATCCTTGCCCTCACTGTGCCTGTTGGAAACCTGCTTGGTAAACCTTAGCTTTGTACAGAGGGATGTGTGTGTCTATCATCTTCCCAATGAATTGTCATTCTTACATTTATGATTCAGCCTGTAAGAAAAATCCTTAAAATGTGAGGCATGAGCGGCTACACTGTTTGATGTTAGGTACAGCAGCATAGGTGTAGAGGTAATGATGTCTGATACACACGCCAGGCACTGTTCTACGCAACTTACACTTAATTCCCAACATTTCTACCGCAGCAGGATTATTAGGATGATTTCAAGATCTAGTCCACTGAATTAGCTCTTGTATTTAAAAACATGTTTGCACTAGGAAGTTTTGTATAGATACGTGTACATACATATGTGATTAGTGTGTACACACACGCATGTCCATAGATACAGATACAGATATTGACTGTATGGTTATTCAGTGTGGAATTGCCCCAGCCTGTGCCTGCATACCCAGTCTCCCCTTGTGCTGCTCAGACCACATTCATGTTTCACCTGCCGAGGGAGCCCGATTCTCCCCTTGCCGAGTTCTGGGAAGGTTAACTGTGACGCTGTGAAGGGCATTGGGTCAGAAAGGGCTCTTAACTGGTTGGTGGGCACATGGGTATTCTGTTATCCTTTGAAATATTTTACCATTTCAAGCAAACACTCCAAAAACCTGCTACTTGGGTTTTATTTACCACAGAGACCCTTCTCGTGGAGCAGCTGGCAGGCAGGTAGCCAATTCTTCTCTGTCGGGTGTCGGGTGGGAGTCTCAATGTGAGGAAGCGCTTTGGCCTCCAGCAGGAGGTGCCGGGGTAGCAGCAGCTCCAGAGGGAGATCTAACACGGGCGCCCGCCCGCCCAGCCCATGTGGCCTTTCCTTGGTATGTTTCTAAGCCTCTTCTCTGGGTGAATGCCGGCAGCAAACAGGGCTGCGTCTTCCCTGTTACTGTCTCCGCCCGAAATGCTGACTCCACTGTAGGCATCGTGAATGTCTAATGTGCTGGTGATCCATTCCCCGGACGGCCTGACACTTGTCCTCTGCTGGGCTGAGCCTGCCTCCCCGGCACAGGCCATGCTCTGCTTCTCCAGTGCCCGTTGCCCTCATGCTGTGATTGACAGGGGTCTTCAAGAGTGAAATTTTTTTTTTAATTTTTTATTGATTTTAGAGAGGAAGGAGGCAGAAGGTAAAGAGATAGAAACATCAATAGGAGAGAGACATTGATCAGCTGCCTCCTGCATCCCCTACTGGGGATTGAGCCGGCAACCCGGGGAACGTGTCCTGACCGGGTATCGAACTGGCTATCCAACTGGAGACCTCTTGGCTCATGGGTTGATGCTCAGCCACTGGGCCACACCGGCTGGATGAGAGTGAAATACTTTAACATTTCATCTCAATTACCAAACAACCTAGGAGGCTTAAGAAGGTAATGTGTCCTAAATTCCTGAAACGGAAATCAGCAAATCCAAGCCAGCCGGCGCTTCCTGAGCCTCCCACGGAAAACCCGTGGCGCTGGCTGTTGGGTGTGGACGCAGAGGTGAGCCGGAGGCCATTCTGCCTCTCGAGGTCAGGGGCTGGAAACATGATAGACACGGCGGAAAATACCACAGAGGAGGCTCAGAGGATCACAGGCAAGGAAGGATCATGGCCCCCTCGGGGGAGGCTTTATAACGAGAAAGGTGTTGAATTTATAAGCTTGTAAAGATAGAGCCTCAGTGGTTAGGATTTTGTTAGGCACATATTTGTTCATTTATTCATTCAGTAGGCATTACACATCTGCGGGCCTCCCTGTCCTCAGGACAGAGGAGGAGGGACGTGGAGAGTGAGCGTGGCATCTGGAGCGCTTCCGCGGGCACGAGCTGCCATCACCTCCGCGCACACTCGCTTGGCCCGTGCCAGCCCCTCCCCGCTGCGCAGGACTCCTTCCCGCAGGTGTCGGCCGTGCAGTCCTGTAGTCCAGCACTTACCAGTGCTCCGCCTCAGGCCGGGGCTCGGAAGGAAGGGGGGGAAAGGAACACGTTAGAACACGAGGGCCTTTCGTTGGTTTTTCTAAGGAGCATGTTCTCATTTCTTAATAGCTTAAAAATACGATGATTACTCGACCCCTCAACCTGTGGGGAGTCCATGGGTTGATTGGGATGGAAGTGAACTAAATGCTGTGATGGCGGAAGGGAAACCTCCCTCCATTGTGAGAACACTCAGTGCCCCGCTAACCACCTCCTGGACGTCTGCGGTGAATAACAGATGGCGTTTCTCCCTGCTGCTGGGAGTCTCCAGTGATCGGTCAGTGTTCACAACAGCTCGAGTCTGTGGCAGACAGCAGCTCAGCCTCCTCTGTCGTCTTCTCTTTCAGACCATGTGCAAAATGAAGAAAACTACGCCCAAGTTCTGGATAAGTTCGGGAGTAATTTTTTAAGTCGAGACAACCCAGACCTTGGCACCGCTTTCGTCAAATTTTCTACTCTTACGAAGGAACTGTCCACCCTGCTGAAAAATCTGGTAAGCCATTTCGTAAGTGATTTTATTGTATTCATTGCAGCCAAATAGCTTTTTACTCCTAAGTATGAAGTCACAAGTAAAGAAATGCCGTGGTGAGACTCCTAGAATTTGTACCTCCCGCCCAGCTGGTAGCTGGTAGGTAGATCTGTGGAGTTGGAGAGAAGCAGGTTGACCTGAATTCCTTCCACCTTCTACCACTGTTTTGTCTCTGTCTCGGATGACTTTTAGCAGCTTTTGCCTTTTCATTGGTTGAAAGAGTGATGACGCTGTCTGCGTCAGACACACACTTTCCATCTCACATGACCATGCATTTCGACCCCTGGTTTATAAATTAATTAAGCTCTCCCAGTGCCCCTCATCCTTATAACCTGCTACCAAGAAAAAGATTTTGAGGTTCAGGGAATCTGGGGTTTCCGAAGCATCCCTGAGGCCTGGGCACTGCAGCTGCCGACCCTGGGGGGAGACACAGAGTTGGGGGGTGGGGACCTGGTCACCAGGCCGTACTACCTGGCCACCCCCAGGTTGTGCCCACCAGCCTCACACTGTGCCACACTGAGAAAGGTCGCTCTGTGAGCTGATTGAATCATGTCTCCTTTCTCCTGAGTCCCAAGAGACAGGAGCACAGGGAGGTTGGAAGGTGCCCAGGAAAAGCTTTCCATGCTTTCCCCGGCCTTTTCTGGAGGAAGAGGAGGAGGAGCTGGAGCTGTTTCTGTCCTTTCCCTCCCTCCTCTCTCGCTAGAGTGCCTTGGCCTCCCGTAAGGTTCCAGATCTCACGCTCGAAGCCTTGACCCCGGCCAGTTGTTCAGATGTCCGATAGGCACTGTGACCTCACGAGGGAATCTTGGAAAAATTAAACCTTTCTGTAGAATGTTAACCCGAGTAGGTGACACGTCAGGATATTTCTCCCCTATTGTGGTAGATAAATGTACATGTGTATGTGTCTGTCTTCCTGCAGTTGAACTCTAATTGATGATTTAGGCCATTGACTTGGTCTTAAAGTGACAATGAATCTTAAAGAAAATAAAAGTTGAAGATAGGATATGTCTTATTTTTAAAAAAACTCAAAGGATCATTTTGATCTTAGCACATACCTATTTTTATTCTTGGTGGTTTTTTGATAAATTCATGATATTCCTGTAAATCTTACATTATTTCAATCTCTGTTCAGAAGGGCCCTTTCATTTCTCCTTCCTCTGGTCTTCACCTGCCTCTTTGCTGGTGGCATAGCTCCAAGGGAGGTACGGTGGGAAGAAAGGAAGTGACAGCAGACTGATGATGCCCTTTGGTGGTAACTGGTGAGGGCTGGCTGGGCAGGAAGCTCTGTTCCCCAGGGTCGCTCTTTTTCCAGGGATAGCTCTCTAACCTTTCATTTCCAGGAGACCCCATCTGTTTGGCTTAAGCCAAGAGTCATCGCTTCCATGTTTCCCACTCTTCCCCACACGCAGGTCCCTTCTCGCTGTGTGTATCTGCCACCCACAGGGGCCAAAATCCGAGCCTCACTTCTCTGCTCTTCCTTCACCAGCAGTCTGCAGTCTCTCTTCGTTTCGCTGGTCTTTCTCCCTCTAGTCAGAGTCCTTCACGTGGTCAGCATCTCGCAAAGATGAAGTGGTGAGCTCTTTCCTCCCAGAAGTGGACCTGGTAGGCCTGTGGAGTGTGGCTGGGGATTGCCGCCTCTCTGTGAGGAGAAGCCACAGGAACGTGGACATAATCTGGTTCATCGGTGTTGTTTACAAGGTTTGGGTGTCAAGCTTCTGAGTGCATGGCTTTTGGTTGGGGGTATGTGCTAGGTGACCTTAGCATCTTAAAACATTATTGTAAATACTCCTTTCGTTGGCTTACCAGTCTCACTGAACCTACCCTTCCTCCAGTTAAGGATGCCTTCGTAGTCAGAGCCGCCTGCGCACACGGCATTGTTGGTTTTACTGAAGCAGAGGCTAGTCCTTGTTTCCATGCCTTCGTATCTTCTGGTTTTCTGCTTTTATAATTCATGTATAATGAACGAGGCTTTCTTTACAACGCAGCTTCCCTGTCTTTAAAAACAAACAAACAAACAAAAGAACAAACAAAATAAAGAACAAAAAGAAAGGATGCTGTTGAATTTTAGCTGTTTCCAAGTATGTTTTGTGATTCATGTGATTAACACAATACGGAAATGATTTCCCATCCTTCCTTTAACCTTTTCAAGGAAAGCAGCGAGGCCATTGCCTGGGCTGCTCTGTTCCCAGTGCCGGGCCGGCATGGCCTGCGATGCTGGCAAGGCTGGGAGTCAGCCCATTGCCTCCGTTCAATCACCAAACCACAGAGCGGGGCGGGGAAGGCGTACCTGTGGGTGGAAATACATTCTCCGTGGGCCCCGTGGAGCCGTTTTAGAAAATCTATGTGCCCAGAAGGACCCTCTGCCTCTGGCTCTGTGATCCCTGAGCCTTGCAGAGCAGAGCTTGCCTAAGGGCCCGAGCGCCCCCAGCAGGTCGAGGGCGGGTTGCTTCAGAGCCCGTGAAGTCCAGCGAAGATTTCTCCATCTGCCTGGCATTTCCTGTCTCCGTCTCTGGCTGCAGGGCATTGTGGTTTGGGCTGAGGATGCTTTTATCTTTTCTTCTTCTTTTTCTTCTTTTCTTCCCCCGCAAAAGAGAAGAGCTGGAAGTGCACAGGCTGGATGTAGATCACTGTAGACTGTTTCTCAAGTTCCTTGAAACACGGAAACCTGTAGAGAGCTTGGGTATACTCAGCGGTGAATTGGCAGCCACTGGGTGCCCTGCGCTGAAGAAACCTCCTCTTTTCATTTTCGCAGAATGGCGATGCATCATTGGGAGGGTCAGTGACCCCAGACGCCCCTCGTGTCCTGGTGCGTCACCGTCCACTCGTGCTGCGGGGCAGTGGCCAGCCCTGCGGGTGGAGGCGGTTAAGAGGGAGTTTTTCCCTTCCCTTCTGTTATAAGTGAACATGTTCCACATAAGAGTTTCAGAGACATGGAGTAAGTTAAATAATAAAGTAAAAATCATTGTGTTGTCCTAACTTCTAGCTAATGCCCTTTGAAGCAATTTTATACATTTATACACAGAGACACTGGGTGTATATAGCATCGAGTCCACAGTCTCTTATCCAGAACCTTTGGGGTAGCGCACACACACACACACACACACACACACACACTGGTGACTTCTTAGGCCCTCATAATTCAGCGCCGGTTTACCTCTGCAGTGAAATGTGTGAATATTTGCATAAAGCAGGATAAAGACTGAAGAGCGCCACCTCTGATAAAGAGACCTGTCGGGTTCAGAGACCTTTCCTGGCTTACTGCCCCTGGCTGTGTGAGAAGCTTTGTGAGTTCCTTTGAGAAAGGCTGGTGTAGGTGGTTTTCTGGGTCAGGTGATCCATTTCACTTCTTCGTTTGTTTCCACCTTATTCCATTTCTCGCCTATACTTGCAGAATTTATTTCTTATTTGCATTTCAATATGGAATGTCTGATACTGAGGCTGGTTGCTTCTCTACAGGTGCCTGTTTATTTTTTATTATTTCGTTTGGTCCCTTTAGGTTTAAACATGAAATGACCTACTCATTCCGTCTCCAATGAGTAGGTTACTACATCTCCCACTGGAAAGAATAGCCCTTCTCTTGACTCATTGCCCAGCCGGGTTAAGCAGTTGGAAACTCAGAGAGTGGCAGAAACGCCACGGCTTTGAAGTCAGGTAAAACGGAGGTCAGATCCCTGTCCACCATTCTCCAGCTAGGTCACGGAGGCAGACTCGCCCACTCGCTCACTAGCACATTCATCCACAAAACAAGGATATGACGAGAGGCCTAGGGACGGGAGACCCCTGGGCTGAGCCACAGATAATGAGCAGATGCTTAGGAAACTATTCTCTTGGGCTTTTTGAGGCTCTTTTCCTTAAATAGGAACATTGAACAGCATTCTGCATTGATAATTAGATACTGAAATAAATGTCTATACTTCTGTACTTTAAACATTAGAAAAGACTTTGCAGATTCTGGCCCTGACTCAGCCAGCATTTAACTACGGGTTAGCTCTGCTGCAGGCTCTCTGCTGAGCCTGACTGTCACATTCTGTTGAAGAGGTTGCTGCTACAGAATATGGTAATAGTTTACACTGACCCGCCACTTCATGGCATAGGGAGGATGGTCATGGGTATAGCTAGGGCAGATTCCTCACGCTTCCTGCTTTTCGTTGCCCACAAGTAGAGGAAACTTACTTGGTTTCCTGGCAGCACTTGGCATCACAGGCATAAGGTTGAAGGAGGTTCTTGTTCTGCATGCATGGCCTTAAGATACAGCCATGATGGTGGCTTCCACAGCCACCATTTAGATAAATTCTTTGAATTCTGAAATATTCAATGAGGATCAAATGAATGGAGACTTCAAAATATGAAGACATGGCCCCGCACTGGAAGGCCGTGCAGACAAAAGCAGCTTCCTAATCCGTTATGCTTCTGTGTCATATTTCTTTTTAATATTTCCATATTTCTTTCACAGAAGTCTGCTTTCGAATCCGCTAAATGAAGACACGACACCTGTGAGGTGTTGCTTTCTCCCGTACGTGGCAAGCCTATGTGCTCTTTGGTTTAATTTGTTATGTTTTTAACTTGTGTTGAGGATGTGCTTCCTCAGTAAAAGCTTATTGTTGCAAAATGTAATGCGTGATAGGGATGTTCAGTGAAGGCAAGGAAAATGTGATTTGAAGCGTGGTTTTGTTCTAGTTTCCACATAACAAATTATACACGACATGCATGGAAATGAAATTAAATGTCTGAAAATTGATCTGTGCGAACTAAGTGATTAATTATTTCAAACACAATAAAGAAATCTTTAGGGTCAGGGTGTCTTTTTCAAACCATAATGAAGCTAGATAGGCCTTTTTTCCTCTTGCTTTCCCGTTTATTTGGGTCTTAAAATCTTCGCTACTCCCCCTGTTCTTACAATTATCCTGAAATGAAATCAGATGCTGCACATAATGCAAAGGAAAATAGTGCTTTCCTTTTCATTCTTGATGCAGGGAGATGACGCTCAGCGTAACCCATCACTGGCTTCAATTGAATTCGTCAGAACATAGCTCCTCATTCTACATTAAAGAAGTCTCGTGCTCCCTGCTTCTCCTACACCGAATTATTTTTCTCTGTAAAACTTCCAGGAGAGCCTGCTTTTCCCTTAAATTCAGTCTTGTCCGTTCTCGAAGCCTTTGGCTCAGTGGAGTAATTGGGTTCCTGCCTTTTCTTAGGCCTTTGCCAGGGCTCCGGAGCAGCCAGTCACCTCTGCACTCTCCTCCCGTGGTTATGTCTCAGACCACAGGCAGGCGAGGTCCACTTTCTGGCAGGCGGTCTCACCTAAAGGCAGGCGGTCTCACCTAAAGGCAGGCAGGGCTCCCTTAGGCAGCGGTGCCCAGAAGACCTTGCCTCTATCTCGCCTCAGGGGAGGTTGCCCCTCGCCCTCTGAGCATCAAACTAGGTTTGAGATTTCTGTTCTAACACGTTTCCCCGGGGTGCCGACTGGGCGGGTGCTGATGCTATTGACAGCCTGAGGGCCACATTTTGAGAACCACTAATGAGGACTGTCATTCTGGACAGAGATTCAGAATTCCCTGGGGCTGTAGAGAAGCTGTGCCTTTGTTCCTCCGAATCCATTAGCTAATTAATTACTTTTACCTTTATTCACTCCATCTGGTTCGCATCCTGTATTAAATCAAATCACAAGTTGAGTGAGAAATAGGCTGCTGGTTGATCATATCGCCCTCTTGTGCTTCTGTGTCGTATTTCTTTTTAATAACTTTCTAAATACAAAAGTAATACCAGTTCATTCTTGAAAACTTAGAAAATACAGGGAAAAATGGACTAAAGTAAAATTCACCAATCACCTCCACTCCTGAGGAGTTGAGATTTATCTATGTCCCTGTGTCCTCTAACCATTTTTCAGTTTACACATACATCTTTTTTATGTGTATTATTTTAATCCTAAATTTTTAACAACATTGGGTTTATACTGTGGTGTTATTTTATAGGCCAGTTTTCACTTATTTACATATTTTGCAATCTTTTCCTGTTTTGTGAAGTATTACAGCCCAAGGCCCTTTGTTTAATTAGGAGCATACAGCCTCCAGGAGCAGAGTGGCCTGGTTGAAGGGGTGGGAGCCCCATTACCAGCAGCCTCCCTCCCCAGGTCTGCAGAACCCAGAGGCCCGCCCCACCCATGACTGTGCCTGCGCTGTGGAGCATGCCCATCATCCCACTATAACTTACTTCCCCAGTCTCCGGGTTTGAACTTCCCATTGCCCCCGGTTTTCACTGTTTGCACTTACACTCGAGAATGTGTCTGCAGCCTCTGCATGTGCTGGGATGAGAGTTACTTAGGCCTTCGTCGGTGTGTGAATTCATTTTGTAATACTTGCATTTTCCCTTCCTTCGCTGGTCCAGCTGGTTAGGAAATGGGCAGAAGCTGCCTGTAGCCCAGGATCCTGCAGTCTATCCTCACTCGGCTCACACTGAGAAGCTCTCCTTGTGATATCTGAGACTTTTTCATAAAGGCTGGATTTATACTGCGGTAAAATGATGACGTGACTCTTCTAACGCCTCAGCATCACAGGGAACTGTTCAGTTAACGATTTAGTTTGTTACTGGTTGGGGCCACGCTCTGCTGCTGAGGCAGTGAGTGTGTAGCCGTTTCCCGTCAGTCAGGGTTTTCTTCCTACTGTGTTTAATGTGTCCCCGTAGCTAATAGTACGTACACTAGTAAGATTAGAGTAAGTGGAAGGTACCTTACAGACCTGATAGGCCTGCCATGTTCTCAGGGCCAGAGTGATCAGGGACACAGCCAGGTGGAAGCAGTCCAGTCTAGAGCTGTCTTCCCAGTTGGCAAAGCAGTGTTAGTGAGCAGAACAGATGAGACGCCTCCCTTAGCACCCCCTTCCAGAGGGGGGAGGGGTCAGGATCCAGGTAAGCGAGGTCCATTCATTGTGGTGAAGCTGTAAGGTAGGTAGAAAAGATGAGGACAGAAGGGTCTGTGTGTGTGTCCATAGAGGAACGCTATCTGTGAAGTCATTACCAACAGCCGGGATTTCGGGGGCTATCGTGCCCTGTCTGGTAGTGTCTAAACAGTTGTAAGGAATAAATGGTTATTTTTATCAAAACCAGTATAAATTACAGTTTATTTGCTCACACAAGTCCCTTTCGCATAATGAAAGGCTAGACCTCAGCTTCCTCCCAACTGGTTTATCCCGAATTGGTGGTCCGGCCCGATCGATGGCTGTGCTCCCGGGAGAAACGGCCCTTTTGGAAGGAAGGAAGCAGGCGGCAGTTTGTTTGGGAAGCAGCTGGGTTTGCCGCCTTCGGCGTCATTCCCCAAGGGGTTTGGATGTGCTGGTGGCTCAACAGCATGGAAAGGATGTGCTTTTTAAAACGTACTCTTCAGCCTCATGTCACATGGATCGTGTGAAGAACTTGTTAATTCACCATTACCATGAATGGAAAGAACATGGAGTATAGTTGAGCCAATGGGAATGGAATCAACAGAATTTTAGTAAAACAAATGGGAGATAGCTATGTGACAGATTTGAACGGCTTTTTAAAAAATATGTTACTGATTTCAGAGAGAACGGAGAGGGAGAGAAGAATAGAAACATCAGTGATGAGAGAATCATCAATTGGCTGCCTCCTGCACGCCCCACTGGGGATCGAGCCTGCAGTTAGGCATGTGCCCTGACCAGGAGTGGAACCGTGAGCTCCTGGCTCACCCACTGAGCCCACCAGCTGGGCTGCAAGGCTTTCCAGTAGAAATCATTGAAGACAGTGGAGGTGCCACAGGAGGTCTGTCCCCATGTTGTCACTGTATTCTGCTGGCTACTCTGCAACCGCCTGTGGAGATGGAGATGCTTTTGTTACACAACAGTTTGCAGGTCTTGCTCAGGCCGTGAAAAGTGTTCCTGAGGAACTAGAAAATAAATTTAACACACACACACACACAAAACAACAACAGGAAAATCACAGAATCCCCCGACGGCAAAGTCACGGCTTCCTCTCTGTCCCAGAGCAATGCCTTACAATATGGGGGGAAACAAGCCCCTCTTCACGGAATCGCCAGGGGAGACTTGGTTTGGCCCCCTAGTGAGTAATTCCTAACCATCTCCTCCCCGCTTTCTCTGCCGTCTCGCTGTGTCTCAATAATGACAGGTAGTTCCGATTCCCTTTCCACTAACACAGCCCCCTTTGCCAGTTTTTATCAATGAACCTACTTTTCCTGGGAGTAGGTTGGGAAGAGTCTGAGAGTTTTGAGTTGTGTCCTTGTCACTGAGGACACTGGATCTATACTACACACTGGTTTGCCTGCTGGGTTTTTCTTATCAGCCCCACTTGAGTGTGCGTGTGGATAACCACAGGAAACTCTCGGCCCCTGAGGCTTCCCACCAGGGCATCTGCAGCCACCACCCTGCCCCGAGCCGGCCGCCATGACGCTACTGCGAGGTGGAGACGTGTGTCATGTGTTTGCTGTGTGGTCAGTCCCTGGCTTGTGAGGAACTCTTCCTTCCAGACCCCACGTTCAGTACTAACCACAGGATTTCATAAATCTGCTGCTGCTGCTTTCTCACACAGCTCTCAGACCGGGACGGCGATCGCATTCTGGGGTGTTGTTTTCTCTGCTTCATCTCACAAAGGATGTGAGGCATTGGTGACCTGGCATTAGAAATGGTTTATAGCCCGGCCGGTGTGGCTCAGTGATTGAGCGTCGACCTATGAGCCAGGAAGGAGGTCACGGTTCCATTCCTGGTCGGAGCACATGCCCGGGTTGAGGACTCCATCCCCAGTGTGGGGTGTATAGGAAGCTGCCAATCCATGATTCATTTTTTGTTTTAGAATTTTTACTTTTTGTGAATAAACAATATAGTGCGTATTACCAAACTTTTAAAAAGTACAGGAAAGTACAGAGTTAAAAGTCCCTCTCCCCTTGCCCACCCACTGTCCGGAGGGACCTGGTCTCAGCAGGTTGCGTGTCCTTTCAGAAATAACTCAAGCGTAACATACTTTGTTCTCTTTATGCAGAGCCTTTACAGACAAGCATGTGCGCAGCGCTCCCTAGTGGCGGGGAGTAAGCCAGCACTTCCCATGTGCACTGCTCATTCTGTCCTCACAGCAGCCAGCTTAGAATATCTCACTTTAGAGATGACACATACAAAGCCAGCAAGTGACATGCTGGCCCTTCTCACACCACCTCTCCTTCCCCCTCTGCTGCAGCACGCAGTGTGGAGGCAGATGAGGCCTTGCTGACTGTATTCTAGCTGTGCTTGCCCGTCCCTGGGCTGCGAGCTCTCTGAGGGCAGCAGTGGTGTTTTATCTGACTTTGCCTCCCCAGCGCCTAGTACAGAGGGTGTCAGAGAACAGGCACCTGGTAAATGGTGGGTGATGTCTTAGTTCCATGCTATTGAAATTGGTTCTGCACGGTTTAACAGGCCCTGGAATGACACGTTTTATTTTAATGCTGACGAGATGCTGTGGGAACCGAACCCTGTCTCCTAGTATATCAGTTAGCATGTGGTGTAAGTGGGTTTGTTGTCTCATTCGCTTAAAGGTGTAGAACGTACTGATGCTGTTAGTGAGGGCGTACTGTACTGGGAGCTCCTTGAAGAGAGTGTACTCCATAGCCATCTCAGTCCTGGTGTTGCTGACTCTGCCTGCATCTGTCCATCCCTCCCTTGGATGGACAAGCTTCATCTCTCTCCTCTGTAGAGTCTACACCATCTTAAAGACACCCAGGCACTGCCTCACAACAGTGAAGAAAGCTGCACCCCAGCTATAGACGGCGCCTCCTAAATGCCTTGTCCTTTTCATGAAATCTGGACTCTGAAGGGACAGTTGTGAGCAGGACAGTCACGGATCTGCCCGCACTGACCTTATGTTCTGGTCAGGGAGACAGAACACACATAAACAAATGGGATAGTTTTAGATCATGGTAAAAGCCATAAAGAAATATAAAAAGGACAAATTTTTAACAATATGACAAGGAGGTGAACGCCGGTTGTGTAATCTTCTCCTTGCTCTGACCGAGGCATTTGAAGAAAAGTCAAAGTAAGATCTGCCTGTCCGGCCAGCCTGGCTCAGTGTTTAAGCATCAACCAATGAGCCAGGAGGTCACCGTTTATTCCGGTCAGGGCACATGCCCAGGTGTGGGCTCCGATCAGCGATTCTCTCCATCATTGCTGTTGCCATTTCTCTCCCTCTCCTCTCCTCTCTGAAATCAATAAATATATATATTTTTAAAATAAGATGTGCCACTTCAGTAGGAGGAACCAGGAAAGTTGTAGCTATGATCCGAGGTATCGTTTGTACAAGGGTGGGTACCCTGCAGCACCCCGTTGAGAGCACAGGCCCTGCAGCCACTGGGCCTGGATCCAGGCAGCAGCTCCCAACTCAGAGGATGCAGAAGGGCAGTGAGGCCGCCTGGCCAGGAGGCGTCCTCCCTCCAGCAGGTGCCGCAGGGGGGCCTGAGGTGTCCTCTGGCGGGTGCCTCGGGTGCTGCCTGGCGCCGGTGCGTGGGGAGTGCCAGCAGGAGCCCCCTCCTGCCCTGTGCACGCTCCCTCTAACGGCTGCACCTTTGTTTTGTCTTCAGCTCCAGGGGCTGAGCCACAACGTGATCTTCACCTTGGACTCCCTGCTGAAAGGAGACCTGAAGGGAGTCAAAGGAGTGAGTGTCCGGAATCTGACTTTCACTGTAACTTGGAAGGGTTGGGGTTTTTTTTCTCTTTTAAGATCAAAGGGGTACTTGTATTTGAAAGGCACCAGAACATTTTTATTATAAAAATAGGTGGTTGGAAAAGGATCACGGAAGAGTGTGCCACTTCACATGATGTTTCTGACCGAGGAACAAGACCAGACACTTGGAGGAAGAGCGAGGGCCCTGGTGGGTGGGGCGGGGCCTGGGCTCCATGGCTGCTGGACCCTGCGGGCCCCCTGGATTCCACATCACCGATGCGTGACCAGGATGCGCGCCCTGCGGATCTCAGGCCTCTCCTGTGCAGGTGGCTTTTGTATAAAGTTTCCAGCGTCCCGTAGAGGAGAGCGGTTTTGCTAGGATGTGATTTGAGGATTATTTACTCGCCTTTAAACAACAGTGCATTTCATTTCAGTTTCATTTTCTTTTTTCTAAGGATCTCAAGAAGCCATTCGACAAAGCTTGGAAGGATTATGAGACAAAGTTGTAAGTATTTTCTTTTTGTTTTATATTGTCATGATTTTCCTAAGGAAAAGATTGACTGGGAAAAGGACAGAGCCCTTGACTTACAAGGACAAAAACTTGGGTCATGCTTGCTTGTAAGGGCTAACGGTTGGCCTGCCTGGCAGGTTCCTGGGAGGGGTCGGGGGGGCGGTGCACGGAGCCCTGGGCATCGGCTCGGCACGGAGCATCGCATGGCCTTTATCATTACGCTCCCCCATCGCCTGACACTGGGCTGTGCGGGGGATGGGAGGAGAGCTATACTGTAAAACACTTAATAAAAACCGTAGCTGACAGCTCGATAACTGTAAACATAACAGAATAAAAGCATTTCCGAAGGCGGCAGGAACAGCAAAATGACAAGCAAAAGAAACATTGAGGATTAAATATTTTTCTCCGGAACTAACTCTCATGATTGCTGACATACTAGTAACAACTGCATCATCGGAGACTTGCTGTCTTAGTGTCGTGCGCTGACAGTTACAGATGCGGCTGGGGAGAAAGAGGCTCTGACCGTGGCCTGCCGATGGAGATGGAGATGGAGATGGAGATGTAGATGTAGATGTAGATGTAGATGTAGATGTAGATGTAGATGTAGATGTAGATGTAGGCTGTGGGCCACCTCGTCCTTCTCGGAGGGCGGGGTGTGAACTCCAACAGGTGGACCGAGCACTGCCCTGCCCCAGGCAGCGATGTGCACATGGCCCAGACAGAACAGTCCTGACGAAGGCGGTGTGAGTTCACAAAATGGGAGAAAAACACTTGCTCTACACCTGTTATGGGATATAGTTCCCCTATGAGACACAGGAACAGCAAAACAAGATGCGCTTTGTCCACTAAGTACTTCAACAGTAGTTACGTAGACGTCCGCGTGCAGGTTGAAGGCCTTGAAGTGTCCAGCGGTCAGTGCTGTGAATATCCTAGAAGATAGAGTTCTTAGATGATCCTGCATGTTAACTCTAGTGATTACATGGTTCTCATGGAAAGGAAGATGTGTGTGCGTGTGTGTGTGTGTGTGTGTGTGTTAACGGTGGTATCTGCTTCCATTCCAGCACAAAAATTGAGAAGGAGAAGAGAGAGCATGCGAAGCAGCACGGGATGATCCGCACAGAGATCACGGGGGCCGAGATCGCGGAGGAGATGGAGAAGGAGCGGCGCCTCTTCCAGCTGCAGATGTGCGAGGTGCGGAGGGACTTCGGCCACTCGCCCCGAGTCTCGTTAGCGGGGCCCTCCTGCGGGCAGCAGCCTCCGTGCCTGAGAGCGCTGTGTCTGGCCAGGAGAGGAGGGACAGTTACTTAAGGACTCTAATCTCATTTTCCTCCAAGCCTTTGGGATCGTCCCTGTCACTGTTGCCTCCTGGTTTGAGCCTGGGGCCTGTGGGGCTCTAAGCCAAAGCAGGATTCTTTGGTGAGAACTTTACTGTTGCCTGTGAATGAGTGTGAAAAGGCAAATTGCGGTAACATGGGTGAATCTCAGGTTTTACTGGTGCAGGTGTAGAGCATGTTTGTTTGTTTTTAACCCTGTGTCTAGTTTGAAAGAAAGCTTAAGTGCAGTGGTTATTGAGAAAGCCACTGACTTCATGAAAAAAATGCAACGAAAAGCATGCTGCCTTCAGCTTAGAGCAGTGGTTCTCAAACTGTGTTCCCACTGGACACCGGTGTCCTTGACCGAGAGACCAGCCCTTCTGACATTGACCCTGACTCATGGGATTCCTTTTGTGCTTTTGGGAAACTATGAAAATGGATAGGATTTTCTCACTTTTAAGGTTTTCTTCTTTAATTTTCCCCCCACCCCAATAAACCTTGGGCTCCTTCTTGAACTTGTCTGCTCATGAACACTCCCAACAACAAAACACATGAACAAGAGGCAAACAGTGTTGGCAGAAATTCTCGGCCAGTTGTGAAAATCAGAGCTCGTGAAGTTTGGTGCATAAATTACTCATGCGTTGTTTTCATCCTTTCATTTTTAGTAGCAAAAATTCTAACTCGCCTCCTTGGTCTCGAAGTTTTAACGCCTCATGGCATATGCCTTCGAGAGGATGCTGTTTCCCCTGTTTTCAGCAAAGAATCACCCATCTTGCAGGTCTTGACCCCATGAGCCCTAAGTTTGAGAGCCACTGCACCAGAGGAAATAAGTCAGCTATCCCAGGATGCTTTGCTGTGTCGGTTTCTGCTTGTCTAGTAAACTAATCACGGGTGTCTGTAACATGCTGACATGCTAACCAATGTCTACTAGTGCCTGTGCCCATCGGCATCCCCTGAGTTCGCTCACACACGGAAGACAGCCGAGGCCAGTACCTGGCGCAAATTTACCCTGAGGGCTGCCCCCCTGAAACCCTGCCCGGAGAGCTGTCGGCAATGACAGCATCCACTTCTGTTTTATCCCCACAGTATCTCATTAAAGTCAACGAGATCAAGACCAAAAAGGGCGTGGACCTGCTGCAGAATCTCATCAAGTATTACCACGCGCAGTGCAAGTAAGTGGCGTGTGGCTGTGGTGACTCAGAGCTGAGGAAGGGCCTGCACTTCAGTTTTCTTACTTCTTCCCATCCGGTCTTCATTCGGTCACCTACATAGTGATAACAAGGCACTCCACAGCCGGATCAGATGCAGTGGTCTTGTCCACATTCAGTGTTGTCTGTCAATCAGCCACTCATATTAGTGCAACTGCTTGGCTCCTTGAAACGCTGCTACCTCGAAAGGCTGGCGCTACTGTGACGGCCTTGTGGCCCCTGCTGCAGACCCTGTCCCTGTCACTAGAGAGCCTTCCCAGCACCCTGCTTCCCTCCCTCCTTCCTTGGCATCTCACCGGTTACAGCGTCATCTGTACCACATTTTCCCGCTTGGGGTTTTGTGATTTGTTTCACCATCCACGTTAGGTGAAATCCATCATTCGGGCAGTAGGAACACTGCATTTGTGCCTGCGTTGCTGGAATATTGTGAGAGGCGCCCACGGTCCCCATTTTTGTTTATTCGCGTGGCCAGGCCCCCGTTTATGACGTGTGAGGCTCTGCGATGCCACATTTGCTTTTTCACTCCTCGTCTCCTTTCCAGGTTCGCTTTTGTGGGCTTTCTGGTCATTTTTACGTGAAAATGTGCCCATTTCCCGTGTTCGATTCTGGTCAAGGGCACATGCTCGGATTGTGGGCTCGATCCCCAATATGGGGCGTGCAGGAAGCAGCCGATCAGTGATTCTCATCATTGATATTTCTGTCTCTCTCTCCCTCTCCCTCCCTCTCTGAAATCAATAAAGAAACATATATATATATATATTTTTTTAATTAATTTATTTTTTTAATAAACAGTTTATGTGAAATGCCAAGCGTTCTGGGCATATGGTCAGCGCTCAGCCATGCCAGGCTCGCTACCCCTCAGGGTGCAGTAAGGCACCTCTTATGTCCGTGATAGGATAAAGCCTTCCAGGTCATCGGTGCCCTGACCCCACATCCCATCTCACGCATGTGTCGCGACTCGGGGCATGTGGGAACTGACTTTACTCCAGCCTCTATTTCTAGTCCCATCCATCTCTCCTTGGAGTGTCCAGTTAGGGTCCACGATACCCCACTAGTTAGCGTGTCCTCCTCTCTCTTTTGAGCTCACATAAGGCACAGCCAGGGGAGCTGTTCCGCGTGTGGTGACCGCGGGAGGCACTGTGTGGACAGCGACCGCCGTTGCACGTCTGTGTGATGCCTGCTGGCACGTGTCAGTGGCACCCAGGCGTGTGTGTTGGCACATTTTCTACAAAACACTGAAATCCACTTTACACGTGTTTTGTGTAGATACATGGTAGAGGGTAAATTGTATTTTGGGGTTTTTCAGGTAATTACAGTTCATTTCATTTTTGTACTGCGGGTAAGTCTCTGATGTTTTCCATTGTAGTTTCTTTCAAGATGGCTTGAAAACGGCTGACAAATTGAAACAGTACATTGAAAAACTGGCTGCTGACTTATATAATGTAAGTTCTTTATAAAATACATGCATTTAACTCGCTGTGTCGATAGTGTCAGTAAATGTGAAATCTGTATTAGAAGAGTGTTAAAGACAAGGAGACCAGTTAACTGATGTGTCCAATAAAGACAGATAAACCTTCAGTTTGACTCAGGTGTCAGTGATGGAATGTTCCAGAGTGTGTTTGGGGAGCATGGGAAGAGCGGGGAGGAGAGTCTAATGGTTGCTTCTAGATGACTCTGTTCAGGGTTCAGTAACACCACAGTGCCCTTCAGTCAGCCATCGCAAAAAGAATGTTTTGGTCGTGAAAGGATAAAAATGGGCTGCCTCTGATTAGGCAAGTTTATGAATTATTGAGGCTTGCTTGCTTTATATGTCCTTTCTATTTTTTCTCATATTTAGGTTTTGCTTTTATAATAGCAAAAGCAAAAGGAAAACTTCTTTGAGTAAATACATATGTATAAATGTCAACCTTTATTCCCATAAACCACTTGGCAATGAATCGTGTTGAAAGTATATGTTTTATGAGTGCAACTACGTATGTTCCAATAAGGTTTTTAGAGTTACAGATAATGCCGTGTGTCTTTGTGTAACTTTAGAAAGCATATAGCTGTGCACTTTTCCTGCTTTTCCTTTAGCTGACGTGGTTGTGATCAGGCTTCTGCACTTACAAGGCAGCCAGCCTTTGCCCTCGGGTAGGGCTCTGTGCCCTCACATGTGCGTGGGCCCGTGGGTTTGGTCCTCAGTCCCCGGGGTTCTGGAACTTCACGATCATCGTGGGATCACTACTGCCTTTGGAAAAACCAGAAGCAAATGACTCCATGTTATTTCTTAACTTTGTTTAAAGTGGAACTTTAATTATCTGGCCTAGAGGTATTATTTAGTAAGAAAGCATGTTGCTTTATTCACTCATTTCAAAACCCACTGGAACCTTCATAAGATGAGAAAATTGTGCTTCTCATATAAAAAATGAGACCATGTGAAGGATGTGAGTAAGGAAATGGGCTATAGCATTGAGTAGTGCCATATGTAGTATATCGGGGTGAATGAAACGCTGCTCATCACCATGTGAAAGTAAGTGATAGTCGTAATTTTTTTCTCTTGTAGATAAAACAGACCCAGGATGAAGAAAAGAAACAGCTCACTGCCCTCCGGGACTTAATCAAATCCTCTCTTCAGCTCGATCAGAAGGAGGTAGGTGCTCAGAGTCTCCAGCAGGGTTGGCGGGGCAGGTGGGGCTCCTGGTGGGTGTGGGTGCCTCCCAACCTGCAATGGGGGTGCTGACAGCTTCCTGCCAGGGTGGGTGGGCCAGGGGAGACACCAGGCATGTGCACCTACTGCACTGCCCAGGCTAGAAACCGGGTTTTATTTCCCTTCCCTCTTACGGAAAAGGTGTCCTGAGTCTCCACTTTGCAGATGTGTGTTTCAGGCGTGAGTCTTCTCCGTCTGTGGAGGGAGAGCAGGGCAGTGCACACCCCTGTGCTCCTTAGCTCATCTCTTTCTGGGCAGCCGCAGGTGAGGCGGGGGAGTAGAGAAATAGTTTGAGGCACAGCCCTATCGAAGTTTTGCCCCCCACTGGGGAAAATGGAGGGGAGAGTGGACGCGGAGGCGGAGTATACGGAGCATGGTAGCTGTTAGACGACTGCTCAGACCCTTAATCATAAACGTCTGATTAGTACCTACAATGTGCCAGTAGCTGTGTTAGGCAGTTAAGTGTTAGTCCTGTTCATTGAGGGTGTCATCATCTGGTAGAAAGTGGAGAGCGTCAGCCATCTGAACAAGGAGTTGTACCTAAAGTGATGTGGATACTGTAGGAGAGACGCTAGTGAGAGGAAGCTGCAGAGGTGCAAAACTGCCTGGCAGCGCCAGCGGGCGACACCTAGGATAAGGTGGGTGGAGGTGGGAGATGCAGTTTCTGGGCAGAAAACCCGGGATGCACACTGGAGGGTACGGGCTTCGAGCTAAGAGCGAGTGAAATAGGCCCAGTCGTCACATGGAGGAGGTGGAAGCATGCCTGTTGGGATCGTGACATTATTACGCATTGAATTTAAATGTGATCTCTTAAATGCAATATTTAATAATGACAAAATACAGCATTTTTAATATTTTTAATTCCTCATGATATTCTCTCTCAATGGCCAACTGTTTGTCATCTCCTAAAATTTCTGAAAGGTTTTCATGAGTTCAAACAAAACAGGGTGAGCCCTCTCGAGCGTGGGAAGCCTGCCCCGCATCCCTGGTCCCACACACCAATCCTGAAGGTTGTTCCCTGGACCGCTGGAGCCCTCACTGCTTCTGCTCCCCGTTTGTTCATCCGTTGGGTGTTGTGAAGTGAGAGGAGGCCGTAGCCCTTTAACACCGGGGCCCTGCTCCCCTGTGGACAGGCGTCAGTGCTGGGGTGACGTGTGTGCTACGCACTCACGTCATACGGAGCCTTGGACAGCACCTGCACCGGCCTCGCAGGCCTCCTTAAGGGTGCGATCACTCAGCATAAGAGCAATAGAAAGATCCAGATTGTGGAGGGAAGAGGTAGAGGTCTGTCTAGAGAAATTTGCAAGGTTTTGTACTGCCTGGTACGTTCTTAACCACTTCCTACCTGTTTTGCCACACGGGGTTACTTCCTACATGTGGACGCTTTCTTGAAAGGAAAAGAGGCTATCGTAGGCTCTTTGTTGTGCATAGAGACCGGTGTATTCTGCTCACGCTAGTAACTAAAGGTAACGTTGTGTACAAGCCAAAGGAGTGTGTACAGGCGGAAATGCACACACACGGCTTGATTGATTTTAACTTCATGCCAACTCGGTCAATGGTGAGTTTTCATTAGCACCGTGTCCAGAGTATTTTGCAAGTAAAATTGATCTCTCACAGTATGCCTAGTCCATCCTCATGCTGTTATCCTCTCTCATTGCAAGCTATGTGAAGAAGGTAGTGATTTTCAATGATTTCCATTAAACGTGAAAGGAGATTTTCAGCCAGAGATTTCTCACCCTGGTTCTCCGATTCCAGAAGGTGTAAAGTCATCTGAAGACTGGCCGGAGAAAGTAAGGCCCAGGAAATCACTGAGCAGCCTCACTCCACCCCCAGGCTCCAACTCCCCTCGATTACAGGAAGCCTCAGGTTGTAACTAGGACTCCCAGATTTGGGGTAGTAGACTCATACTTTTTTTTTTCCTCATGAAAATAAAATTCTCTAATGACTTGTGGCAGATGTCCTATGGAATTAGGAATCTTAAGCTTTTATTGTAGCACAGCCTCCTCGAAGAACTGTTTGCTACATGAGTATTTTGGGGGATGAAAATGTTTTATTTTTGAAAACGATGTCCATAAAATCATACCCAAACCCCCAGCTTTTTGTGAGAGCCCCTCTCGATAGCGTACCATCCTGGGGTTTGCAGGTGTCTGACAGATTCTGGGCTTGGCTCATCTGCCCTCAAAGCGCCTGGCACACTGCCTCGCACCAAAGCTGCTCGGTAAATATTTAGTACAATGAGCCAGAAGGACGCCTGTGCCTGTCCCATTCATACAGTAGAGGTTGGAAGCTCCCCTAATGGAGGTCTGTCCTCAGATTGGGTGCTAAAAACTCTTAGGACCCCAGAAACTCATTAAACCAATGACTGTGTAATTGCTTGCAGTTTAAAAAGACTGGAGGTTTTTCTCCTTAATAATGCATTCAAAGGTTTTCTAATAAAGTAGGTAATCTGTGCTGCTAACAGAGAATGGGAAATTGGGCTAAAAAATGATACCATGTTTTATTCTACAGCTTACATTTCCTGGCTTGCATCATGGAATTTCCCCCAAGGTTTTATCTTAAATTCGTTGTTTTAGTTCTGTTTCATTTTGCCTGAATGATTTTTTTCATTTGCATTTTTTTTCCTGAATATGCATTAATTTTTATTATGCTGGCAGAGGATTCAGAGCTTATTTCCTTCCCTCAATTTTGTTTTCTTTTGTTTTTACTTGGTGTTAACAGTTCTCCAACGTTTTCTTACTCAGAAAAGAAAACCCTCTTTTCCTGTATCTGGAGAGCAAGCTGAATGACCATGTTTTCTCAAAGTGCAGAAAGCATCGTTTGTATGACTTTCTTAAGCCATAAAACTCACTAGCAGTTAATTTGGCGTTGCTTCATGGTAGACTTCTGAAATACATTGCTTCTTCTCTTGTTCAGGTTAATGGAATAATGTCCTGAGCTCAAAGCCTAGAGTTCAGCCACCTCCTTTACCTTTAAAAGCATCTTTGTCTAATGTGAAGCGAGGCCCATGGATATTTGTTGTCCAGAGTTTAGAGTGTGTTTGGGCTTGTAATAATTATATGTAAGGAATGCCTTCATGGTACGTTTACAGGATGTAGTCGTTTTCCTAAGTTATCAGCATCTAAATTCTTATTAAATATGTAAGCGCTTTCAATTTTTAAACACGGGACTTATTTTAAAGGTTAGCAAATGGACTGAGGTTGGAGAGGGATGATTTTTAAATGTAAATGAAAAAAATCATAATTTTAAATCCCGACAGAACAGGAATTACGTGGGCAGACACAGAGAAGCTCAGTTCGGTGAAAAGGGTGCCAACTTTGAATAAGAATTGGAATCCGAGGAGAGTTTCAATTTTGTGCTTAATGTTCTGGAGACAGAGAGATGGCGAAAATCCCCGAGTCCAAACCCACAGCGGAGCGATTTTGACGGTTTCCTTGGGTTCAGGCAGCCAGTTCTATGGATTTCAGCATCTGGCCTCGTGTTTTGTCCCACATGTCAGCTCTCTCCAGCCCCATCTAATTCTCCGCCCTAATCGTGACCCTACTGTGGTTCCCGGGACTGTCACTAGGGGTGCTGTAGAGGCAGGCTGCTCTCTGCTGTCCCTCGGTCAGATCTCCAGCCAGAGGCTGGGCACGCCTGTCAGGGAAGCCAGCGCCAGCCAAGTCCCATGGAGTCCCAGGCTCTGGGCCCTGGTGAGGCTCAGCAGCAGGGGATCTGGCCAGTTAAAGAAATGACTCGGGTTAAGAGAATGACTAGAGTTTGCAGCCTGTTCAGTAGACTCAGGGCGCAGTCAGCCTCCTGGCCTCCACTCGGGAGAGCACGGTGAGTGGAAGTGAGGCCCTCCCCCCCCAGGCAGGGTCCTCGGAGCCTGCATGGTGCCTGCTGTCGGGGTTTGGGACGGGCTGCTGAGCACAGAACTCATCCCATGTAGAACAGCCTTAAAGGAGTGTGGTCCTGCCTGAGGCCAGACAGCAGCTCCTGCCCTCAGGCCCACTGCGCACCAGCCATCAGTGGGCACCCAGGCTCACAGAGCTTCCCGCCTCCTCTCCAACCCTTGTCCGGGGTCGCTTAGGAACTGGATATATTAAGTCCTCTTCACTCGGAAAAGCAAAACGAAAAGAATCCTTCTGAAATTTGTTGTGGCTTTTTTTGTTTTAAATCCTCACCCAAGGATTTGTTTCTGATTGATCCTAGAGAGAGGGGGAGAAACATCGATGTGGGAGAGAAACATCAATCGGTTGCCTTCCATACACACCCCGGCCGGAAATTGACCCTGGAACCTGGGTAGGTGCCCTGACTGGGAATCAAGCCCGTGACGTGACCCTTTGGTGCTCTGGACAATGCTCCAGCCAGCTGAGCTATGCCTCCTAAAATGATTCCCTAAGTCATTCCCGCCAGGTCTCACTGGGGTGCTGGTTCTCTGTGCACACACTTTGAGGTTTGTCAACCATGTCATCTCGGGAATGTCTACCTCCTGTTTCTCCATTTTGTCTTTTTTCTGTTCTCAAATGACCTGAAATAAAATTTAGTTAATATAGATATTCTATTGTGCTAAAGTTTATCATGGTTCTAAAGATGCGTGTATATGAGTTTGTTCTAGAGCAGTGGTTCTCAACCTTTTCTGGTCCTTTAAATACAGTTCCTCATGTGGTGACCCAACTGTAAAATTATTTTTATTGTTACTTCATAACTATAATTTTGCTACTGTTATGAATCGTAATGTAAATATCTGATATGCAAGATGGTCTTAGGCGACCCCTGTGAAAAGATCATTCGACCGCCAAAGGGGTCGCGACCCACAGGTTGAGAACCGCTCTTCTAGTGACACCTTTATAATGATACTTTCTCTGTATGTTATAAAAAGTGCTTAAATTATGAGTGATAAGACTGTCAATGAAATTAACTATATTTTCAAATGTTCTGCCTTTTTTCTCTGTTGCTCTTGCCCTTCCTGATCGAAGTCTAGGAGAGTAAGTTGCCGCTGTTTGTGAGAATGTGTTGTCCTATTTCTGTGTTTGCACAGTTAGTTCACGTTAGATTACTCCCTGTGTTTCCCTAGTAATGACGGTCTGGTGGTGCCATCTTTACAAAGACCTTGGGAAGCTCAGTGGCGCCCTGACATTAAGTTAAGCTCATTGGCATCGTCTTTTCCTCGATCCTTGTCACCCTTTTTTTTTCTTTTTTGAATATATTGATTTTTTTACAGAGAGGAAGGCAGAGAGATAGAGAGTTAGAAGCATTGATCAGCTGCCTCCTGCACACCCCCTACTGGGTATGTGCCTGCAACCAAGGTACATGCCCTTGACCAGAATCGAACCTGGGAGCCTTGAGTCCACAGACTGACGCTCTATCCACTGAGCCAAACAGATTAGGGCTTGTCACCCTTTTAATTACAAAATTCACTTGTCACTGCAATAGAATCTTTTTTTTTTTTTTTTTTTTTTCATTAAAAGCATAGACGTGGGTATATTTTGCAGAGCACTGGTTAGTTACAGAGCAAGAACTTTATAACAGTTCTTACTCCCTTACTCAGAAGGTGCACTTTTTATTGTGGGTGTTCCACACCCCACAGAGCATGTGCAGGGACGAAAGGCACACCCAGGGAAGAGCACTCACCTTCTGGTTGCATGGGCTTGGTTTTGCGGTCCTTAGTGTGCCTCCCTGGCTGCCGGTGTGAACTGGGGTGGCCATAGAATAGCCCCCGCATGTTTGAAGCCAAGCTGAGATCTGAACTGGCGCTAGGAGGCCTGTACCCCAGGCCCCAGCTCCACCTTGAACTTGGCTTGTGACTGCCCAGCTACCTCCTGTAAAATAAAGGCAAGGAGCTGAGGCAGGGCCTGGAGAGGCGTCTTCAGCATGTGACTCACCTGTGACTCGTCTCTCCTAGGATTCCCAGAGCCGCCAGGGGGGGTACAGCATGCACCAGCTCCAGGGCAACAAGGAGTATGGCAGCGAGAAGAAGGGGTACTTGCTGAAGAAGAGTGACGGGTACGTGCAGCCCCCTTCTCGTGCCCTGTGTGCCCCAGCTCACTTCCCGAGCGTCAGGTTAGATTACCGACGGGCTTTGCCTGCCTCCCACGTGGAAAAGGCACTCACAGTGAGTCTGACATGAGCCTGCTGCCTGAGGAAGCAGTGACTGGCTGACTGACGGTTCTGTGTGGCACCTGAGACTTGTGACGCGAAGCGTTAAGAAGGCAGGAGCCGCGGGGGACTGCAGCAAGCGGGTGGCCTGACTTCTTGATCCCCTGACCGCCCAGACCCCAGCTTTGGGCATCAGCCTTAGCTCCTATCTTCCCTCTCGCATCGCAGCCCGCTTAGCAGCAGCCCCTGCAATTTCTAATGAGGAACAATCCGTTTCTTGCCATCTCTGCTGCCCCGCTCCAAGGCAGGAGTCTCGTGTCGGCTCTGAGAGGCCCTCCCGGCCCTCTCCTGTGTGTTCACACACACTTATTTGCCCACAGAGTCTGAAATGTTTTTGAGGGAGAATCATTGATCAGCTGCTTCCTGCACGCCCCACACTGGGGATCGAGTCTGCAACCCGGGCACGTGCCCGACTGGGAATCGAAACTGTGATGTCCTGGGCGGGATTTTTATTTTTAAACAATACAGGATCATACCTGAGTCACCTTAAAACAGCTTGCGTTTTTCAATCAACAGTGTGCCTTAGAAATCTACACACGTCCCATATACGTGGGCACATACACACTCTCTTCCCTAGGCGCGTGCGGAGTCCTCTGTGTGAAAGGGTGCTTTCATTCCTCCGCTCTCAGAGGTCATTGCAGTTTCCCGCTCTCACGACCAGACCAGTGCTGTCGTGAGCCTCCTGGCAGCCTCCTCCCGAGTCCCTTCCCCTGGGAGCGCGAGGGGCAGCCGGGGCGTGTGGTTGTGTGGTTCGGGTAGTTCTGTGCTGTCACAGTGGTTATGCGTGATGCTGTGTGACCGCACGTCCCCAGTGAAAGGACTCTAAACCGCCTTGTCTGCCTGGCTCTGCAGGATCCGCAAAGTGTGGCAGAGGAGGAAGTGCGCGGTCAAGAACGGCATGCTGACCATCTCCCACGCCACAGTAAGTGTCTGCGACCGCACGCTCGCCGCCTCTGCCTTCGGGCCACACGGACTAGAAACTTAACTGGCAGACACGTGCTGTCACGGTGCCAGAATGTTCCCCTGGCACCTGTACGTGTGGAGGCGGGTCAGCTCGTGTGGGATATTGCCTTGTCCTGCGGTGTTGGCCCTGCTGTCTTCTATCACTCCACCAGGCCTTTATTTGTTCGTTAATCCTCACACGAGGATATTTTTCCCATTAATTTTTAGAGAGAGTGGAAGGGAGGGGGAGGGCCAGAGAGAGGGGAAACATTGATGTGAGAGACACACGTAGGATTGGTTGCCTCCCGCAGGTCCCCCAGCAGGGGCCCATTATGAACCTGAAACCAAGGCACATGCCCTTGACCGGGAATCGAACCTGAGACCCTTTGGTCCTCGCGCTGATGCTCAAACCACTGAGTCAAACCAGCCAGGGCTTCCACCAGGACTTTTTATCTGTTCTCCCAAACCAAATCAGGTCTTCTCTTAGTTGATAATCTAATGTTTTGGAAGATAATACTGGTTGTTGCGAAAACCTGCTTTTCTGAATTACGAAGATGGCGGAGGGTGTTCTTTGCATGAAAAGGTGATGTAGGAAGTGAAATAATGCATGTAAAACCTGTCCAGTCTTTTCACTGTTATTGTTTATTTAAATTACTCGGAAAGCCCACCATTATGTGAAAGTGTCTATAAATGTAACCGTGAATATTAAAATTGCCTCAATCATGACTCCCCATTTTTTTAGTAACAAAGGCAATTTAATGGGAAGGTGGAAAATAGCTAAGCTATTATCACTTATATTCTATTTATCTTCTGATTGTCAGCACATATATTTACACATTGCGCCTTATAGTTGATGTCTGTAATCTGTCTAGAATTTTTGTGTTTGTTTTGCATCTCCCATTTCCAACTAAAAGTCCTGTCTTGACAAAATTCATATGCTTGTCAAAAAGGTTCCCTCTTGGTGTTGTCAAAGCCATCCACAGTGAGACCAGAAATCACAGCTTTGCTCCTTAAAATTAGCAAGAAATTATTTTTTTAATGTTTCAAAATCATAATGGAAGACGTATCAAGCAGGAGTGGAAATGACAGGGTACCGAGGTCGTGACAAAGGCCCCTGCAGGCGGAGGGAAGACTCGTGGGTGCCCGCCAGCATCCCGTGCCAGGCCATGCCCTTCAGTTCGTTGCCAGAAGGACAGTAGACGTGAGGGCGAGCCTGTAGTCCATCCGCAGGTTTTCAGTATTCGCAGCCGCGTTTTGATTTCCCGCTGTTTGAGAAAGAAAGGACCACTGATTAAAATGCACTCGAGCTCAGGCCCAGCACGTCCTGGGTCCTTGGTCAGCGGTTTCCCGTAGCTGCTTGCTGGCGTGTACCACATGTTTTCCCGGGATGCATAGAGTGGGTAGAGGCTTAATAGCTATCTTGTCAAATGAACAAGTGGGTGGGGTTTTCAAGTAGCCTTCTAAAATTTCTCTCCATCAATTATGGAAAGAACTGAGGGGAAATCAGATAACCCGAGAATATGTTAAAAAATGATACATTCCTAATCCTCACTCTTCTCAGAAGGAGACGTTCCCATGTGCCTGGCTCCCGCTGTTCCAGGGACAGCGTGTGGCTGGCTTCCCAGGCCTGCCCTGAAGCAGGAGGAGGGATGGGGCTCTGGGCCCCTCAAACCTGGTTCAGGCTCAGGCTCTGCCGTCTTCCTGGGAGGCTGTGGGAATGTTAGTTAACCTCCGCCCCCTCTCTTCATGGTAATTAGTGAAAGAAACTGAAAAGACTTCTCTCACAGGCTGTGTATGTAAGGCCTCTGGAATGCATTCCTTCGAGAAGTATTTATTGAGCACCTGCTGTGTGCCGGGCACGTTTTAGTAAACAAAATGGAGAAATGTGTGTGCTTGTAGTGGGAATAAAGACAGGAAGCAAATAAGGGGTAATAAGAGCAGCAGGATGGGAGGGGATGCTGGTCAGGCCAGGAAACACTCAGGACATTCAAAGGCTCAGCCACCTGGAGGAAGGGAGCAGGAGGTGGAGGCTGTCACAGGCAGGGCGTGACCCAGGAGGGAGAGAGGCCAGTGCCCCTCCTGCCCTGCAGGGGGAGCAGCAGAGTAAGTGGCCGCAGCTGAAGTTTCAGGAGCTTGGATGTCCCCTGCAGAGAGGTTTTTAAGGAAGCGCTCCATAGATGTTTCCTTGTTCTAGTCCTTATTCCTTTTTCATTCCTGTTTCATCTGATGAATCCCAGTGCGAGTCATTTTAGCCTCACTCTGTTCTCCACCTGCAGAGCCACCAGGGGAGGTTATGCCGGCTTTAATCATATGCCTACAAATTAGTGCTGAACCTCGAGAACGTGCTTTGAAATTCTGGAAAGTTACACAAATCTGGAATGGCTGTTATTACTGTGGTAACAACCCTGAGCCCTGGGGCCTTGGTCCAGAGACTCGGTCAAGCGCCCACTCCACTTTCTCATATTCCCGGCTTGGTACTGGCTGTGTCAGCTGCTTTAGATCATCAAAAATTATGTGGGATTTTTTTTTTTTTTTTTGGTTCCTCAAAGTCACACTTGGGGTGATGGTCATTTGTCAGCTGTCTTGGGGGAGAATAAGCACTGGGCTTAGGCCGGCTGTGTCTGTGTCCCTGAAGTTCATGTTGAGGCGGCAAAGTCCATCCCGTGGGAACCCAATTATGAAATGACTCAAACCGTATCCAGCTCTTTTCCTCGAGGCTTTCGGGCGCTGTGCTGTGAGGTAGTCTGTGCTGAGAGGTGGGTGAGTGGTGCAGTGTGATTCCCCTGAGTGAGTGAACACTGAACTGGAGTATTCTTCCCTTTTCTTTAAGTTTTCTGTCTGTATTGGTTGTATCTGTCAGCAAGGTTGTTTAGAAACACTGGAGTAACGTGCATTTGGGACAAAAAAGAAACCGTCTAGTTAGCCCTCTGCCACATTCAGATGTGAATGTATCTAGAAAATCCTTAGGTTTTTCAGAGAGATTTCTCCTTCGGTTCAGAAACTTGAAACCTCTTATTATGCTTCATCAGCTTAAGCTTGGAAGTCCTTCCTTGCGTCTGGCTCCGACATCCGCCTGCGTTCGAGTGCCTTTCTTCTTGGTCTGTGCAGATGGAAAACAGCTGCCAACCTGCCCAGAACAGCCCCACGGGCTGGAAGATGGTTATTAAGTCGCTCCCTCGCCATCTTCCCTCTGGACTAAACAGTGCCTTTACCCATCTTCAAAGTTCCCATTTTCCAGTCCTTTAATCATCTCCCGATCTTCACTAAGCTTTTCCACATCCTCCTTGACACGAGGACACCAAACTGGAGCATAGCATTCTCCAGGGAGCCCGTTCCCTGTGATGGCTGCCTTCTCAG